>WIXG01000414.1:0-60617 GCA_009869945.1 Mesaphorura yosii | reverse complement strand
TTGACCAATCTCTCAGATTTGTTTTTAAGAATACTCGTTCGCTATTGGCAACCAATTAATATAACTAGTCTCGCCCTGTGGGCACTAATCCTTGTTTTGACCTCGGAGTGTAAAGGTTAAGCAAATTAGGAAGTAAGTCTCAGAAAACATAATATAAAAGACAGGAGAAAAAAATTATAAGAGACCCTTCGGTATGAAGGGTCGTGAAAATTGTGATCTACGTACAAGAATTATGATCCTATCCGAACAGAATCTTACTTAACCGTCTTTCCGGTTTTATGAGCACACTTGCGGACGTTTAAGTGAATTCGTGGTCGAGCCCACGCGGCTCCCAAAGTTCAAAAGGCTAAAAGGATTACGAGGAATTGACCGATTCTTGAGAAACAAGGCAATGTATGGGTGGACAAGAAAACAAGGAAATTCAATACGCTCCATTTCATTAAATCCTTCCGGTGGAGCTGGAATTGGGTTGACACTCGTGAATATTTTCATTGCCATATAAAAACATCTCCAACGATGTTCGGAACTGTCGCTCCACAAATGTGAAGAATGACGACGGCAGGTGGTCATCGCGGCCATCGTCCTTCGTCTTCCAGCCTTCCATCAACAGCTCATGTCCATGAATTTCGATTACGAAAGTAAACAAGAATTGTGTGTTTAGCTCCCGTACAGGGAAGTGAATCGTTTTACTTGAGTTCTCAGTTCGTGGGTGATAGATTGAGATGAATGACATCTGTGAAAGACTCCAATTGTAAACAAGAATTACGACATGGTGCACACCGCCCTGACAGCGAGAAGTTTGTATTGTATACACTCGTACTTCAGCAAACAAAATATTGTGCAGGGTATGCAAATAACCTAATCTTCCAATTTCGATTTTGAACCAGCTCTTTCGATTCATGATTTTATTTTCGCTATTTTTAAAACCAGCTGACAAGGAAACGATGTGTCTGGCTCCTTCTGGCACACGCAATGTCGTGCTTGGAAGCTGGAAAGTTTTGATTTGCTGTTTGTTCGCCGATTGAATGGACCGAATATTTCCCAATTCTAAAAAATGACGACGCAGATGAAGATCGAAAACAATGTGATCGATCTTGATGTGAAATATTCTTGACAGAAGACCCGAAGTGTCGTGCTGTCTGGAATATTCTATTTTAAAAGAAACGAAGTGTGCCATTTTACTTTACTAATTCATCACCATTATTTCATATTCTACAGTACTTGAATCTTCTAACAGCACTCTCATTTTGCATGAGCCCAACAAAAGTCGTACGCATTGCTAAAAAGTAATTCGGCCGTTAAGCCCTGCAGTTTCCTTCTCGTGTGAAGGACAGTCAGCCAAGTTAGACAGTGTCATAAAAAATGGAGTCAAGTTTCTTTTCCCCATTTCAATTAAGAAGAATGGAAAAGTTTATGGTTTCCGTCTTGTTTTGCGTCCAATTCTAGTTAGTCATCTCCTCAGGGAACAAGTGCGAAAGACCAACCTGCAACTTCTCCGCGTGTCGTTCCTGCCGAATCGAATCTGCTGCGCCGGTGTGGCGACTTATTTATTGCCTATGTAAAGGAACGTCGGAGAAGAAATAATGAGCAAAAATAAAGCATTTTGTGCGTTTTATTTTTGACACAATATCCGGTTTCCATTTGTGACGCCAATACCCTGACAATTTGCCCCATATCATTTCGCATGAACTGTAAACAGATTTCACAGGATTTATCAGTTGATTCAATCATGATAGATTTCGTCAATTTCCATCATCATGCGATCCTGTCTCTTTGAGCTCAATTGTTCATCATCTAACAGGTGAGAGGCTTCCTTGGACACCTTTATCACCGCATTCCGTATGTCTGCCGACAAGCCCCTTATGCATTACATTGATGTCATCATCAGCCGCCACTCTCAGAACCTCACAAGCAGCAATATGCTTTGAGTGACTGACAACGCTTCACGTTCGAACAATGGCGTTTTTCCCTCCGTTAAGTCTCATTTCGTATTCTGCGGGTGGGCTAAAATTGAAATTGGAACGCATAAGATTATTATAAGGAAGAACAAATGACAACGCGGTGATGACTTGAAGATGTGAAGAGTGAAAGGACGTCGACAAAGGAAAGAACCAGTCATCCATCCGCTCTTCTCTTCTCCTCTGCATTCCAAACATTGTCTCATTTGTGCCGTGCGAGCCTTTGAGCCTGGGAACGATGTGCAAAATGCAAATCTTTAGCCATGCAAACTTTTATACATTCCCGGCTCTCTCTCTCCTTCCTGCGATTCGCTTCCACGGCACGACTAAATTTGCGACAATAAAGTTTGCTTCCGAGACCACTTACGCAACTCTGAAGTTTTGTTGATATTTAGATTATGAATCAGGAGAACTGCAAGACAGTCACATGAACGCGTTGCAAACTACAAACTGTCTCCGTCAGCGAATAATGAGTTGCTCATTCATTCACAAAATAAATAAACAAGCTAAAGTTTTGCTAAGAAAACACCTCTCTGAAATTATACGGAACAGCGCCAAATTAATAAACTGTGTCATCAATCATAATTCGTAGGTGGCTCAGATGCGATGCATCTTAATTATTAGTGGCAACTCGTTATTTGAGCATAACTTTGTACAACGACGACGAATTTATATGTACGTTACTTTACACTCACACACTCTGATAATTATAGCTTTCATTGCATACCAGACTTGTGAAGGTCACTGTGCACGTAAAACGTAATACGCCAAAGAAAGAAACTCAAATCACGTTTTCGAGTATGAGTTTAAATGAGTTCTCGTGTGCCAGAAAGCAGTGTCTGGCGTATGAATGGGTTCCTTCGCTCTGGGAATTTGCGTATTTTTATACACGCAATAAATAACTGATGTTTTTATGCTGAGACTGTGATTGTACTGCCATTCAGTCAATTCGAATGATGTTTGAACCGAAGCCCGTGCCAGTTGTACACAAACCCTTGCAGGAGTTCTTTTCTTGTATAACAAAGAGACCAAGAAATCAAAATAAATCGACCGCACGTGTAGACTAGAATGGCAGTAGTGAATGATCGATTGAAGAATAATAATTTATTCCAGCGTTTTTGAAGGACGTCACTCATTTGCATTCATGGTTTTCTTTGTGCTCACTCCTTGACCATCATCGCCTACACGCACTGCCACTCGTACACACGTGGATTGTGGCATTTTTACACCGGCCGCGACCACAGGTAGTCATTTTGACTGAGAGCACTCATGGGCCAATTAGCTAATTAGATATGACATGTTGTCCGGTTGCATCGTTGAATCTTCCTATCATTGCCACGTCCATGGGTAATTTTCATGGCTCGTGATGCCTTCCGGGAGCAGCCAGTGCCGATTCCGCCTATTTTACATGAGACGGTCTTTGATGCTGTCTATTTGATGTGACTCCTGTCCATAAATAACACCGGATGACAACGGTGTGCAAAATACACTAATGATATGGCAATCACACTAGTTGTTAATAAAGCCTTTGTAATGGATGATGAGACCGCTAGACAAGGCAAGGCTGGCCAGAGTCTGATCCGGAGCAAGTGCCATGTAAAAGCGAGTCAAGTGCTGCAGGCGAAATAAAATATTTTGTCGCTGTGAAGCGTGTATCTCTTTGAAATGGCTTCGTACTCTTTCTGAGCTTTCTCCGCGATGGTGCAGATGAGAGCCGACACGACCGAACACGACGGCGAGTGTCTCTCTTCTAACTTCTGAGTTGGTAATAATAACGTGCTTCCATTAAGCTCGGCTTGAAGTCTCGAACTCTCGTAAACATGCACTCTCAGGTTCTTCGTGCTTCTCGCAATGAGTGCAATTCACATGTCGTAAAGGTGAACGCGAGAAATAAAAGCGGGCTATCGGACAACTCGGGCCAATTCCGAAATGATCTTATTTGGCCCTTGGTGGTGGACTCGCCATTAAATTTAATGATATATATTTATAGCGTGAGGCAGCAAGCAGGGCGCAGAATGGGCGCAGTTGGAAACAAAAGCGAAAGTATGATTACAACTTTCTCCGGGCGTGTATGACTCACTTTGGTACGCAGGAATCGGAGAAACAGAAGCACAGATAATTATGATAATAGGAAATTTTGGAGAAACACCAAAAAGAGCAAAGTAAGTAACCTTTCCATAGTAGTGCCATCGCCAGATGAGATAATACCCTCTCTTGGTAGGGCACGGTATGAGCTGGCGTGGAAAAGAGGGCTATACTTTGTGTGACATTATATTGGCCTCAAGCCAATATCAATATTATGAGAGTCAGTAAGGCAGGAGAGTCAGCGTTTCATTCCAGGCATGAAATACGATTCGACTTACCTCAGCAAGGTGGTTGCTTTCACCTTGATGTCATACAAGCCACATCGTCCACTGTCTTCAACTCAGCCTGCAGAGCACAGTAAACAACAATAATATTAAAAATATATCCACTTTTAATCTTTATGGTCACGGGGTGGATCACGTTGTTCACAAGGCAATGGCACATGAATGAGCCGCGGGAGCTTTCCACTATTGTAGTATTGATTCCTGGGAGATATTTCACATTCCACGCACCGATCTCAATTTCAAGACGTGCTCATGCAACACGACGCCAACAGCGGCATGTTTGTCGGCAGTTAATATTTTCTTACAGGTCCTGATTAAGCGGAGCCGGACTGGAAACGACTTGCAACCTTTAAAGACGGCATCCCAGAGTACGTAGCGAAAGAACGGAGTCGGCCAACCAGAAAGTGACAAGAGACGAGCATGAGAAAGCATTGCACAAGAGGAAAGTGAACACAAGACGTCACATTCGTGCTCACTTTCTCCGACACTCACATGTAAAATTGCCAACTTTCATTCTCGCTCTATTTTTGTACCAGAGCACTTTACATGCTCGCTCTCCCTTTTTTGGACACACCAAATCCGGTCCGAAATAAATGGACAATTTGCGTGTTCATATTTCATCACTCTTTGTGTACTTTGCCATGCACATTGCTTACACACCTATAACACGTATTTACTCTGACTGTTGGAGAAAGTATGCGAGATTTTGACTTTCTTCTCGGATTGTTCTGTCTGAACGTAAACTCAAAGGAGCGAGCTCTGACTTCAATCGACTCGCTTGACATTTACGTTATCATATCAAACCCAAGCCACAAGCAGTGGAAAGTTTCGGCCAGTGCACCTTTGCATTCTTTGTTTATTCCAGCTCAAAATACCACTCAATATCAAATCAGTAATAAAACTATTAAGGAAGGAAAATAAAGAACGATCTTACAAGTTTGTGAAGCCCATTTCTGGTACTCGTTAGTTGCAGTCGAGCGAAAGGAAAACGTGAATATTTATTTAGGATTTGCATGCGCCAGTCTATTACGGACAGCTTTTCTCGGTCATAAACTCTCAAATGTTTCGCGTTGGTGGCGCAAAAGCCATAATAATCTAATTGTTTTAATCCAAACCACAACACATGCTTGTTACTCGCACGCTTATGTTTCGGTTGGCAATGTTCATGCACCATGCCATTTAAATCTCGCAGCCTTCGTGTGGTGTACGAATACATGACCCAGGCCATTAGCAACAACTTTCTCCTGCGCCAGCGTGTGCAAGTCCCACGTACATGAAAGGGCAGGCATTTGGCCGCAACACTTTGTAAATATATTTCTCCTCTGATTACATCTATCTTTGACTTTGACGCGTTTCCTTTCGCAAGTTTTAAGTGGAAGCTTTCAGGCTAAGCAAATGATATGAAAAATGATATGCGAGCTGCTATTGGGATATGGAAGTGTGACTAGTATGTGAAAGGAATGTTATTTGTAATGTGTTGACTTTGCTGCCATAATAAATTTTCTCCCTGTTGGACCAATGCAGTGTGACTGTGACGGTGGACTTGAAAATACGGCATTGAACTGCTTCTCTGCTTGCTGCTGCTGCTGCCCACATCAACGTCGTTACACCAACTGTTACTCGAATAAATGACCAGCTCGCAAGTGTTTACAAGTGGAAACTGTAGCGGCGGGAGCAAGTCAGCTCGCTTGCTCAATCGCATTACGCTTCACTCATTGCACAGCCGCCCAGCATTCATAATTCATTAGCTTTCTTTGCAGGCGTGGTGGGCTGCGGGTGGAAATATGAAAAGTCCGAGAACTTAATATCCGGTCACCGCTGCGATAATTTATGTTATTAATAACGCATGTCTTTTATTAGCCCCCATAAACCGTACGCTTTGCTTGCACTATAATTAACAATCATTAATTATTATGATGTGAAGGGCGAGCCCACTTTGTTACTTGTTGCGGTGTGAGTGAAAGTGAGAAAACACTGCTCGCATTCCAGTTAATAATTATATCGAGAATTAATCCACATTACAGCAAGTCTAAAAATACAAACTTGCAACGTCACAACTTGAAAATCTGCATTGTGAGCCGCTCCACCTTGATGTGAGCTACTTGCGAATATTTTAGCCAGAAGGCGTGCAAATGTCAGTGCTACATTTTATTATTGTCGGCAGAAGTATTAGACATGGAAAAGATTTATGCAAGCTGCAAACTCCAGCCTGGTAACAAAATCTCTTGCATTAAGAAAGCACATGCCAAGTTCTAAACTCGGCGCCCGACTTTTGCGCTAGTTCTTGATTAAGAAACTGGTTAATTCTGTATGTACAAATTATTACGCGCAGGCCGTGATGAAAAAGCGAGAGTGGAAATAAATCTTGGTGCGCAGCGAGTGAGGAAATTCTTTGCAGCACATTTTGCTGGTGAAAATAGTCCTCTTGGGCTTCGCTCGTATTTTCACCTTCCGCATTCTCTTTCAGCACCCTGCAGCAGAATGCACGACGCGAACGAATGGAATTAGTAATTATGCGCTTGATGGTGATGTCCTGGCGGCCGGCGACAGGAGCCAGCAGAATCTCTTGCAATCCAAAGGAAGTTTTGTCTAATCTTTAAATCGGATTAACAATGGAAAAAGTTCATTATAACATCTTCATGCATTTTAATGAATGCTTGAGAATGGTAATAATAGAATGCAAAAATTAAGCGCGAGATAAAGCAGATTTCAAAATTTTGCACGGTAAGCATTTGGTGATTACGAGGACAACAAACACGCGTGGGTGGGCTGAATTCCATTACCATAAGGCATGAAGCTAATCACAACGTGTTTGCAGACCAGCATCACGGAGGCGCGACCTCCTGCTGCTAAGATTTGATGGTTTTAATTAGTCCACCCGAGCCCCCTAGAGCCTCTGATTCTTAGATACTTCTGTGAGTATGATTTTAAAATTTGCAATTTCACAGGGGAATAACAATAACAGAAATATCGCCATGAAAATATGCACAACTCTCCTTTATGGAGACTTCCGAAGTTCCAAGTGGGCAATTGTAAATTATTTTCAACACTACTGTAATTCCCTGCAATTTTCGACGGCAGAATTATAGTAAGTCATTTTAAGATGGTGATAGAAGAAGATAAGATGTTCGAAGCACTTCCGAAACGAAATAGGCCATAGGACATCATTCCAGTCAAGTCGGATGTAATTGTAACCAAAATACTTGTGAAAGGCCTCACCCACTTGGATGCACGCATGCCGTGGCCTCATGCCGTGGCCTCATGCCGTGGCCTCAAGCCAAAGGACTGGACTGCATGCCTCCGCACTGTCCGCAAAACGCTTTTGAGCCTCTCATGAAAGGAGATTGTACTTTCCCAAACGCTACGCGTGCCTTGGAAGGTAAAGCGAACCGTGCTCGGAAGTACAATCCCCAGACCCTCAACTCGAAGTTCGATAATGCTATGCTCATGTAAGCGTATGCCTCCTTGTTGTCTGCCGTTCGTTCCATCTTTATCTTACAATCTTATTTAGAAGCAGTCTCATTGGGCTTGAATGATTGACCTAATATTTTAAATTACTTGATTTTTGATTTATTGAAATGAAAAATGTACTTTCGTACTTAAGTGGCCATTGCATCAAGTGTACTTTGTGTTAAGGAATGGCGTGTATGGTTAAAGTATCCTTACACCTTTTGTATAATCCAGTAAAATTCTGCCGCGTTTCGTAAATAAAAATAATATTTATCTCTGAACAAGTGCACTGTATGACAAGAATGCAAGTAATAAATGGAAGAAATGAGGTAGGGAAAGAAATTAGAAAGAAAAGGAAAGGTAAATAAAAAGATTTTTTAGGTTTCATTGATTGGATTCAATTTTTCTACAGCTTGAGCGCGAATTCCGAGACGTGTGAAGTGCTTGAGTGCGAAAGTCTTTAGAATCTGGCTGAAGAGGGAAAGTGCGAATTTTTCCATCCTCTAGACGGAGGCTCTTGCGAAGATGAAGATAAAGTGTGTATTATACATTATGGCCTTCTTTCAAGTATCAAGCGGCTTGGATTCGATGCTGTACTGATGCACTTAAGGCCTTTTGTTGTGTTTCAAATTCCCAAGTGTTTTAACACGGTTATCTCACAAGAAGATACAACATGATTAATTTCAGGTGCAGGGATAACTTTTCTCCGTTATGTAGATTCAGAAATGAAAAATGAAATTCGCGCCCCACTTCATTTCATTTGCGCCACACTTCGCACCTGCTTTCATTTTTTCCAAGGGAGTTGCGGCATCGCACATTTATATTTTTTATGACCAGAGATTTATTGTTGTCAGAAAGTTGAAATTGAAAAAAAGTTTCTCCATTGCAGGCGGCGTCCTTATTTTTCACCTCGGAATTTGGCAAAAATAGTTTGCTAACTCGGAGTAAATTAACATGTGCTGTTTGGCAACACCACAACGCAACACCTCTTCAGATTTTAATGAGGAAAATCTGCACACGTGGGCATGCAGATTTGTGAAACTACGAATCATATTCACTTTATGAGGAGAGAAAGCAGCAACTTGGAACCATAAAATAAAGCTGCCAATGATTGAATGTGTAAGCGGCCTCCTGCCTGACACGCACATCTTGACTTTCTTGACAGGGTGACACTCAAGCACCTTGGCAAGAGTTCTATGCCAGAGCAGGCCACATGTCATCGCTATGAAAGATCATCTCCCAACTTCGAATAATGAAGCCAGGAAATTTAATAATATGCTTATTCACCACGAGCGCATCACAAGTGAGGTCAAAGCCGCTGTCAGCTCTGGCCAGGGCCGTAGAAGTCAGGGTAATAATAATGGCACGAGAACGAAATTGTCCGCGAAACGTAACGCGGGAAGGCACTCTGCGAGTTGAGGCACAAAAGTGTGGGTGTTAACTTATCCAGCCACCAAGCCTGAACCGGAGTGTTCCAAAAGTTTTGGACCCACTCCTGAAGAAATGAATCAAAAACTAACAACGTTGATACTCTTTTCCTCCTGCGGCTGCCAATGCGATTATGATTGCGGTGATTCAGTCGACTGGAAACTCCGCTGCTTCTTTGATTGTCATCGTGGATTCACTCATGCGTAATTGCGCTGAGGGAAAGCCAGCAGTTCTGGCAGTGGGAGCAGCAGATGATGTGTGTGACGGTAATAAGTTTGGGAAAAGGTGCGAACGAAAATCCACAAGTTCGTGCAATATTTTATCAGAAGTGGTGCGCCAAATATCCAAGCCAAGAGATTTGAAATATAATAACGCCGTATAAGGAACTGCTGCATATGGTCGCCTCCCTCGCACGTTTGCACGCTACAGTAATGATCAGGCGCCAGGCGGAAGTGATTGGATCTTTGCCGTGCCCCGTCTCAGCTTGAATGCTAGGATGTTTCCTCAAGTGGATCTTTTTTCGCACATCGCACGGGGAAATGTTTTGGTTTGCTTTTCTTCGATTGTTCTGCGCTCCGCGACTGTCCTTTGTGTACTCAAACTCAAAGAAAAGAAATCAGGATGATATGCATTAAACGATTTTCGCTTTCGCTTCCTCAATTTGAAACCCAGTCTTACTCCAGTGTTTTTACTCTTTCCCGGACCGCTTGCCCGCTTTCTTTCGGCGGTGGCAATCTTCCTCGGCAATCTTCTCCTCATTCGCCCTACAAACCCCGCTACGTCAGGTTCAATTCACCGGACTTAATTCGAATGGGTCTGAATGCTTGGCTCTCGGAGAATAGGTGTGAAAAGCGTTGAAGTCAACCGCAAATAAAGGACGAGTCTTAAATCTACTTTCTTTCCTTTCCTTTCTCTTCCACTTTTTACCCTTCAATTCATTCTGAAACGAAGGCCAAACGACGACTCTCGTATCCACGTCCCCGCCAGGCAGAATGGCACACTTTCCGAGGTACAAAACTTTTTCACGCTTATTCATTACCTCAGAATTGGAATGACACTCCTGTACAATTGCGTCGCAGTGTAATAGAGTGACGTGAAAACGTAAAAATAGAAATTGAGTAATTGGAAACCACCTCCATGCCACATTTCATTCAGAAATCCCAATGGACAGGAGTTTGCCTTCGATTTTTGTCTTAAGACGCGCGCCACACAGGGCCAGATGTCAATGAAACTTGTTGGGCTTCTTTCTTTTGTGTGCATCACGAGTTAAGGAAAGAGTAGCTTTAAAGTTTTTTTCACAGATCGGCTTTCTCCTCCGTGTCAAAGAGCATGGGGCATGAAGACCGCACAGCACACAGCAGTCGTGCTGTCGTTTAGTTCTGTACAAGTTAACATCAACTCAACTCATTGTCAACACGACAAAGCGCGAGGGAAAAGGGAAACCGTGACAAGACGAAAAGGAGGCGTGTCATTCATCATTAGTTAACAGCATCAGGCGGCCAGAGTGGCGTGGTCCGGCGTGGCCTGGACTTGGAGCTTAACTCTCGCTTTGTGATACTGCTCAACTTCATGTCAGGAGTCACAACTAGGCAGCGACCGCTGAACTACGTCATTCACGTTCATCCCTGAAGAGATCCAGCGACTGTCAAAGTCATAATACCCTTCACCCACTTGCTTGTTTGTTCGCTTTGTACTTCACCACCTTGTAGCCTTGCCCGTGAGTGTCTCGATTCAATCGCTCTTCCTCATTCATTTCTTGCACTGCTGTTACAACAATAAATTTTGTGCTGATATTTACTCTGATCTCAAAGTCAAGTGGGCGCCTTTCATCCAAGACCTCGTCGCAATGACTTCATAATGGCCGAGTTAACACAAACTCTAGAACCGAAATGAAAAGCTCAAGCAAAAGACGGAGAGGCCACGCAGTGCCGAGCTGCGCTGGCACTAATTTGAGAGCAGCACTGGAAAGAAATTAACCACTGCTTGGTTGAACTTTTCAGATTCGAATGCTAGAGGAGAAAGTTGCGCTCAGACAAGTTTCGGTATTGTTTATACCATAATAACTTTCAATTTACTCTTTCATTTTCGATATCTTCCTCGACTTAATTCATCTCTTCTCTCGCTCTCCTGAAATTATAATTTGTGTCCGCTACATTTTCAAATTCCGAAGAACTTCAATTTATTCTTTTCCGAGGATTGGCTTTCAGGCTAAACTCTTCCTTTTCCATTTGTTCGTGACCTTCTCCACCGACAGCAACTAATTGAAATCTTAAAACGACCCAAGAACATGAAACTAGACAAATAGACGTGCAATTTGCTGGTGGCGTCATGTTGAAGAAAGAACAATCGCAGCGCGCTGGCCGTGGGCGACAGCAGAAAATGCAGGCGTATGATTTTTGTGCGTCCAATTATAAAACGAGATGGGAAAACTAAATTCAATTCCAACCGGGCGTTGGCGAATGTGAAACCGCTGTTCCTAAAGTAACTTGCATTTGGTACAAGTGGAGGCTCACCCGTGTGTGCTGCATTTGTATTGATTCTCTTCTTTAAAATTGGGCCACTCGGTGAAATGCATTCTGAAATTTACGCCGCACTGACTCCGGTGATGGAGTGAATTAAAGTAAAGGAGGAGTTAAACATCCACCCAGGTCGATTACAGAAGTGTGGAGAATGCAGATCAATGACAGAGCATAATTACAAACATACCGAAAGAAAACGAGAGTAAGAATAGCAGCCGCAGCAATACATTCGCAGAAATGAGCAGCCCCATCCCTACATTTACACTGAAGGGCTCTAAACAAAGACACAATTAGAAAGCTTCCGAACGCTTGCTTTACAAGAAGAGCGACCAAGGAAAGACTAAATTGAATTAGTGTGTGGACCAAGACGCTCAACCATAATTCAAGATTACGTTTGCAGCAGAGTAGCAGTTGTCTGGGCGAAGGTTGAATAATGCATACGTCGAGACAAATAACCACCGTCTAATGAAATGCTCTGCATCAAAATGCACCAACGCGAGAGTGGTGCCAGCCAGCCAGTGTCCTGCAGACGGCACAGCAAATCTCAATACAGCAAGCTCAAATGACAGGCACACGTAATGAATTTAATCAAGAAGCTGCTCATGATGCTCGCAAACAGATGCAGATGCACCCGTCGCCACTAGCATTAGCTCGCGATGCTTTCTCCTCTCTTTGCTCTGTGCAGACTAGTCTCGAGACAGAGTAATTAAGTTATTCCTTAATTGAAATGTAACACGTTGAAGACTCCTTCTCCTGGGACCCGCGAAGAAAAGCAAAGCCCTGGGCACCGTTCCGATCCATCGTTAACAACAGTAGTAGCAGCAGCCGCGATCTTAGACGCCCAAGTGTGAAAGCAGAAGCAGGTTAACAATTTCTCTCATTTGTATTCACGGCGTGGTCAGGAGTTGTGTGGTGTGTGCGGAGCCGCAGTCCGTGCATTTCGCGTAACGTTTCCTGAAGATTGTATCAAGACATTGTACATGGCGTGCATTCTTGTAAATTCCTTTCAGATTTTTCAGGAAGCAAGCAGAAAGTTACATGACAGCCGGAGAAGGAGGCAACTGACCATGCCTTGAGCCATATTGCATTTATCTGTCACTTTTCCCCACGCGGCTGACATGGAAAGGCAAGAGAAGGTAATCAATCCTCATTTGGTTGTAGTATCCTTCCTCCTTTTACATGTCGCTAGGCTCGACTCTTTCCTCGGAACTCTCACCTGCGGAACTTAATACCGCATTAGATCTCAGTTTATTTAAAAATGGGGTTTACTCACTTTTCTTCAGTGTGCTAGCTTTGTATTTACTCAAGTTAGATGTGTACAAGTCAAATATCAATCCATTACCGACTGACTGTATTCGCTGTCGTAGTACATCAGTAGTATGTAGCTAGGCGCAGGGAGCTACGGCTGACGGGCACATGTGGTACGAAAGTTTTGATGATATATGATGCCTGACTGGATGTTCGGCAACACCTAACAACTTATCGTGTGGAGTCAAATGGTGAAAGTTATGACATGAACGACAATCAAATAATTCATGAGCCTTCATTTCCAAGGATCAATACTAAAGAGTGGCTTTTAATAACCGTCTTTGCCTTTTCCCTTACCGTCGAGTTTGTGCTATTTCAAATGAAGTACTACAAGTGGATAATCAGGTGGGCTTTGTGAAATAATGATGCATGGCATCCGAAGAACCCAAATGCGAGTTGGAAGTAACACTCATTCCTTTACCCGCGAGGGAAAGTCGAATGAGAGCTGTGTGTACGCAAATCTTGATGGAATCATGCGCTTAGATTGAGAATCGCAAGGACACGATTTAAAAAAAGTGCCTGCGTTTAAGAGCAAATGATATCAGAGGTCTTCCTATTGCCATTAATATTTGTTACTGTTGCAGCGCATCGAGTTCTCGCCTCGCATTTATCAAAACAAAATATGACGCAATTCAATCACTTTTTCCAGTAAAAATAAATATTATGGCAAATGTATGTGAGTGTTTGATTTGATCTCTTGCATGAATCGTTTGGTTTCGGCTTTCCCCGTATTCATGCAGTACGGACGTTTTTTCACCTGCTTTTTTCAATGCTATGCTAATTTTATGGCTTAGAATTCAGCTTTCCTTCTTTTATTAATAGAGCATGGTGAGAGAACCTCCGTAATTTATCGAAGGTCGTGCGAGAGATGATCTTCTGGTGTACTGTGCATCAGACTTTATACCTTGCTTTGGTTTTCTGTGCTATTTATTGAATTCTGGCAATCCAGCATGTGATTAATGACATTCGCCTTGGTTTTGCAGCTTGTGTGAGGTTTATTGAGTAAAGCCGGACCGCATAAATAACAGACGGAGGTGGAAGAATCCAATTGAATTGAGTCGAGTCTATTTCAATAAATTATTGTATTCAGAGCGCGTGGAGCGTGTAGTGGCCGAGTTTGTTTTGTATAAGAATGCATACAATTTCAATGTTCAATCGCCCACTCAGTCGAAGAACCTGAAACATCGAAGCTAATAACGTGGTAAGTCTCCAGACTCACTGCCCTCTTATACTCCGGTCTAAATGATAGTAGACGAGGACTCAACGACTCAGATTTTGAATTTGTCATTTCTTGCTCTGATCTTTCTCTGCTTCAAAGAAACCATACGCTGAAAGTGCTGTCTGACACAATCAAAGTCAACTGCAAATGAAACGATTCCTAGCGCCTGGGGACACGTCCTCAAAATCAGATTAATATTATTGAATGCGGTTCGTGATTTCGCCTCAAACCAGGGACAGATAACTTTCTCGTTCTTCCAGCGAGTGGTTTCAGGAGAAATTTATTCAAATTTATGTCAAGCATATGGATCGAATCCGAGGACGTAAACAAATCTATAATCCGATGCTGATTCCTTACATAATTGATTCGAAATGTCTTCCAGGACTGGGAACAAAATGCAAAGCAAATGAAAGTGGAGGGGCGTTTGTATCATTTTGACGGCTTTTCTGGGTATTCTAAGGATGGGCCACCAAAAGCGGGAGCTCCACAACCTCTTAGTGCGGTTACCTTGAATACTTAAGTGAATACTTATTTAGAGCCGGTACGACTCTGCCATCACTCTTGATGACAGTGCGAAGGAAATGATTTGCTTAAGTTACTGGTAATTGAAATGTTGAGTAGAGCGAAATGGATTGTGAAGAGACGGAATCAGAAGATTTCTCGTGCCTAAATTGGAAATGAATTACGACAAACAATTGAAGACGGATAAGTTGAGATGAAAGCGGTACCGAAGAAGATCGCGTAGTTGGTTCCTGTCTTGCAGGAGCACAAGTCCACGTGCGATGATCGGGAAATTATATTATTACTACGATTATTGATTGTCTGGCAAGGTGAGGAGCTCTCAGAGGACGGAGTGATGAATTCTCAATTGAGCGGGCACATCATCAAGTTGGCACTCATTTTCTCTTATTTTTCTTCTCCATCTGCTCCCAGCTACTACTCAAGGAGACGGGCACCAGAAGAGATTTTTACCCTGTCAGGCAGGGAGAAAGGAGAAAATTGAATGTAAAAGTGTTATTTAAAAGGAATGAGGTTGGAAATGAAATCTGAGTGACGTTCCCGTCTTGAAACGGCAACGGAGAGTACTTTGGTTGAAGTTGAGGACAGGAGAAGATTGAAAGACAGGGACAAGAATAAGATGGAGAGAGAAGTAAATAAAAGAGATAAGAATTCGATTGTAATTTAATGAGGATCTGATAAGAGAGCGGAGCACTGATTCACTTCCCCTCATTTATAGTATTTCTGTCTACAGTATTATTATTGTGATTGCCGAATTTACACAAAAGGATCGCCCCTTGTTATTTCTTCGCAAGCAGCGAGCTCAGATTCACTCGTGGCTGCTGCAGCAGGCATTGAACACGACGCAGCATCAAACAGCAACAACGTTTACGCTCGTCGAACCATCCTGCGCCATTTCTTATTGGACTAATTTGACTTGGATGCTCCAGATGTTCAAGAGCTCATGAAACACGTGCACAAGAGACTCGCGTGCCTCATTAAGATCCTTCTCGTATTTATTGTTCTCACCTTTAAATTAAATCAGAATCCATGAAGAGAAAGTCTTTGGCGAGACAGTGCGCGAGCGGCGTGACATGAATTTTTGCAGAGGTGGGAAAATTCTTATTCAAACCACTTGAACACTTTAGTCGCTGGGATTCTGACGCATTCGTGTGTCTGTGTGTCATCCAAATTTTTTTAACTTGGTCAGCAATGTTTCCAATTCACAGCACACACTTCATCTATGCGATTCTACGAAGGGCAGTGGCTGCAATGCCACCGAATGCCTGTCGCGGTGGAGCGACGCGCAGCATGTGGCCCTGCGGTTTTCCAGTTTGCTGCGAAACCGCTTGAACGGGTGAATTGTTGAAGCACCAAGTACAAAGTGCTTGAAGTAATTTTCAATGAACACGGAGAAAGAATGTTCATTTAACAGATTGTGACTTGCTCCTTTGTTGTGTCTTCGCTGGCGCAGAAGAATTACGCACCCGAGAATATAACTAACGAAAGTGAACGCGCCTTCCTTCCGCTTGTAAAACATCCGAGGCGCTCGTCGTGTATTGGCGACCGTGCTTTGAGAAAGAACAGGATTGCAGAGTCATTTCATGTGAAAAAGTTAGTTAGCTCTTCTCATTCAGGAAATTGCTTTTGTAGTGTCGACCAGGCATTCAGTGAACAAGCTACGTACCAACTCTGCGTGCACTGCAACCGTCGAGGCGAAGTGAGAGAATCAAGAAATCGCAAAATCAAATGCTTGAAAATTTGCCAGCTAAGCAAACAAGCCGAAGCGAAGATGAAAACGGACGCGGTGCAAGAGATCGAAAAGAAAGAAGGGGAAACGAGGAATTCCCGATGCCTTTCACCTTCTTCCTCCCGAATCGCATCGGCACGCACTGCCGCATATATCTTTATTCGATTTCAAAGATTTATGAATCACAAAAACTTTCAGACTTCTCTGGCCATTTCTTTTTCTCCGTCTTTAACTTTTATCGTCGTCAATAATGCAGGAGCGCTCGACGTGCGGGTGCTGCTGGCAAGGGGAAAGTGCCCAACCAAACATTTAAAGTCCTTTGAATACCATCGTCTGAGCCTTTTTCGCGCTCCATTCTTTTCCCATTTGTAAACTTTATCGGGCTGTTCGGAACAACTTTCTGCATCACATCAACAACAACATTATCATCATTGCGAAAATCTTGTCACGGTCTTGAATTTGTTTTTCGTGAGCACCAATCACTGGCCATTGCAAGTAGTAAACGGAAAACACATTACAGATTCTGAAATGAAAATTGAAACTTCTCGTACGTAAATGCTGGAAGTTTGCAATCTGCGATGGCTACTGGCTCGATCGGACGACGCCAGCTTGGAAGTTGCAGAGTAGCCACTCGGAGTATGACAATGCGAGGCTCAGCTCATAAAATATTTGCGAGCTGAAAGATACTGTCCTCTTACTCGGCTCTTGGAGATGTTTGATCGACATATTTAACTGAGTTTGCGAAAACACGTCGATTTGAATCAAATGCAGAGTGCGTGAAATGAGGCTTTTGTGAGCACACGTGCCGAGCACTGCAAATAGCCCAGCTTGGACACTGTCCTTCAAAGAAAGATGAAAGACTTCTTGCTTTTTCCCCTTAACAAACGGTTCCGTGGATAAAATCTTAAAAATGCAAAGGAAAGTTGTTAAAGTAAATTGAGTTGACATTCCCCGTGATTGAATTCTATTTTCACCATCACTCACACCCTTGCATGAATTAGCTTGTCCATGCAATCGACTGCATTTTAATTTGTTTACCCTGTCAAACTACGCGAATGTCCACCAAAACGGCACGGTCTTCACAAACTGGATAAATGCATGGTGTGTAAATTTGCGGCTTTCATAGTTTAAAATCGGAGCTGAGCCTACAAAGTTAAACGCTGCAGTTGTGAACGAAATGTTGAATTTGGTATGTAAATATTTACAAGTGGGTAAATATTCAGAAGGTAAACTGTTTACATTGTGTCATTTCATATTCCGAATAAACAAGAATCCTCAAAATTGCAAAGAAATTACAACCGAGCTGTATTTCCTCATGAATTGTATAATCAAATGATGCCGATCTGAGTGGAGCGTCAGTGACGAGCAGTTGAGAGGAGACATGAAGAGTGAAGAATGCAAATTACAGTATCGAAATGATGACGGTAACGGTGCTTGGAACTAGACATTAAGTGCAAATGATAAGACCACGGCGCTAATGGTCCGCTTGCTCAGAATTCATGATGATGACTATCGTGTAAATGAATGTGCTCGTTAGAAGCTGGGTGCAAAAATTAATTTCGATTTGGAAGGAGTCGTGCATGTTCATGCCACGCGTCTCGCACCATATTAACTTGTTCCAGGTACACATTACAGGCAGAAGATGGGTGTTAAATTTAGAATACACTTTATCAGATTAATTTCCAGCCAGTATTTCACTGAATAATGAAATGAAATAAACGACTAGATTGCAGACCGGGAAAAAGCGTGGCCTTATTCCAGAACCTGAATTTTGCACAGCCAAATGCAGCACGCAGAGTGACGAGACGTCTCGCTTTCCCCCAGTCCATGACATGGACGCGTGAGACTTGAGACTATGAGACGCTTAATTTTACACACAAATGAAACTTTCCACCACCGCGCTTTACATTTTGGGGCTGTTTAACTACAAATTTTGGTAATGAAATATAAAGTGAGGACTTACAATTGCCGTTCCTGATCGGCTGGGTTTTTCTGCAATTTGCAATTCGCACCCCATTCACGCACGAGTCAATGAATGAAATCAGGGCAGCACAAAACTTTCATTCTTGTTAAAGTTTTCTTCACAAATTTTCTAGCGTAGCTTGCATGGGACTCACAGTGGTTTAAACTGGTTTAAGACGAAAGCAACGAGGCGGATCAACGGTCCATCAGTTCGTCTTGACAGTTTCGGGCCCAGAGTTGACGGTCAATGAAGATGTCGGCGGCGCTTTCTCAATTCAGCATCAAGATTCAGGATGAGTCCAGAGCTGGAATCTTACTGAATTCGTTGCTATCAGATGGTAAAAAGAATGAGATCGAGCTGGAGAGGAAGCGTAACTTGCTCGTAAAGTGAAAGAGTCTCAACTGGCAAGGAACTGCCCCACTTTAAATATTACGTTCGTTCGGGTTGTATGCTCAACTGCTTTTGGATTAAGAATGAAAGGATTTCTCCTCACACTACGCGTACAGGGTTGTAGGACGACCGTGACGTTGCAGGCTCGCGTGCTCTGTTACACTTGCAAGCGTCTACTTGCAGAATCGTGGAACCGAACCAGCGCTTTCACGTTGTTCTTGTGCAGTTACGTCCGTCCCGTGCCAAGCCATGGCAGTCCATGGTCAGGTCCACACAAAGTTGCTGTGCACATAAAAATGTGAATGAAGTCTTGCGAGTGAAGTGACGGCAGCGATCCCGGAGAGAAAGTGAGGCGCATAAAAACCATGGGTAGGAGGCACCCGCGTACTCACTTTTAGTTTTCTCTCGTTTTGCAAGTTCTCATGCAGCTTGAACATTGATTCAAAGCATAGCTTCACCATCCGCTATTGTAACAAATGATAATGTGATTCCCGAAACGGATGATCAGATGAATTATTTATTCATCGTGATGTAAGGACACAATTGCACGTAGAGCAACGAAGTTAGAAAGGTCTCAGAGGTGAACAGGCCCAACTTTGTACACTCGCGGTGGGGAACTTGAAACTTCAAAAGGCAAAAACACTCATTGTTTGCCGTCAGACTTGCTTTAGAAGTGAGAAAGGTACGTGGCTAGGCCGTAGTGTAGCTTGAACTTGATATCTTAAGCCTTGCCGTTTTTCAAGTACATGATTAGTGTCGAGATTCATTAACATCAAGGCGTGGGTGAATATGTTCTTCGATTCTTGCGTGTAATTATGCTGAGCACGCGAGTCCTACTCATATTTCATGTATCCGTTGCGTGTGAAGATTCTACTTATCCATACTTATTCTCATGTGCCACGTGTTAGAATACAAAGCAAAGCCACTCGCTGGAAACCATTGTCATTGTGCGAGAAGTACGGTATCATTGACAACATTACCTTCCCATTTTGGAGTGGAAATTTGCTTTCTTATGATGTTATGCTTATGCAAATGCAAGGATGCCATGGGCATTAGCAGATACCAATTATCTCACGAATGCAACAAGACGAATTGTTTGGTTAATTGCTCCGGCTTTGAAATTTGAACTTCTAAACAGCACACCACAAGTTAACTTTAGTCATGATATTGGCATTGAATTTTCGAAATGTCAGCTCAGGCTAAAATTAGACTTGAAAAATTTGAAGGTTTAAAGGGTCGCAGAATGTTCATCTGGCAGAATCTCATCGAGTCTTTTAATTATCGACGCAAAAAATGGCACGCCCAGCTCCAGCAAGTTGTGGCGTCGCCACGTTTTTAGTCAAAGCATAATTGCTGTCATAATTCCAGTCAGCCTTACTCTTGCATTCAGCTATGACAGGAAACCACCGCCGAAAGACAAAGTTTCTTATGCAAAAATTATGCAAATTGTCTTATCTCATGGATTTAATTGCCAAATCTCGTTGCTCGTAAAAAGAAGCGTAATGTCAACACTTATTTTTCGTGGATTAATGTTGGCAAATGCCAGGGTTAAGCGTATAGAGTAAGATTAAAGATTGCGATTAATTACAGCGACATACGACACTAGGAAACGTTAAAATTTTTATCCCAACCAAAACAATCTGCAGCAACACAGAGAAATATCATTGCTATTATTTCTACTGGAAGAACTCTTGATTTATTAGGAATTTAGCTCCGTTTAAGGACGAAACTTGAAACAAACAAACTTTAGCGGGATGGTGTGTAAGAAGTGTTTACGCTCCGGGCTCCTTTTAAATTGTCACTTCTTTGCATAAACCCTGCGAAGCACACAAATTATGATACCTTGTGGGCATCCACACAAACGATGAACAAATTCTGAAATTCCTCGAGATGTTAATCGAGCAACGCATCTTGGTTCTCCCAATTTTGGTTTCTTCATTTTTGTTCCTTCAGAAAAACAAGATTGCTCTTTGCTTCCACAGCTTTCGCGCGGCCACAAAATCTTAAGCGAGAAGAATTTCACACATATATACTAGAACGGGAAAGGCTCGGATCCTTCCCTGTTTGCAGCTCCAAATCTTCACGCGTACTCGACGAACATAAAAGGATAATATTATGTCACTTGCGTATGTATGTATGTTCGAGCTAGATTTTACTTTCCCAGACCGTATGAATAATTTTTTTTTACTTCGCTTTATTCCATTTCTTTTATGCCCAGTGAAATTCGCAAAGAGACTACACGTGCGAGTCGGCCGCATGTAGAAGAATAAGGGATAGTCGTAAGTCAAGATGCATTTGCCTTGCGATGAAGAACCCTGAAAAAGATGAATTCAGATTAATCCGAGCACCCACTGGCAGCGGCAGCCGAATGACTAACGGTGAAAAGTTCCGAGCCGGGTTTTCTTTTCCTGCTCGTTGCAGAGAGCACAGAGTGTAGTGTGGCCATTATGCAGATGAAATAAACAAAGTTTTCTGCGCCACGGCGAGAATGGAGAAAAAATCTTTATTTACTGTCCATTTATTATATTATTTTTAAACTGCATGAAGAGAACGCTGGATTTATTTTACGGGAATAATTCAAGGTGTGTGAGATAACAGGTACTGTGGCCCCTACTAAATTTTTGTGAAGTGGAATTTATGACCACCAGCTTGGAAATGGAAGGCTGAATTAAACTGAAATCCATCCGGATACGAGCACAAGGTGAGGGCATTAACATAAAAACTTGAGTGCGAGACCAATGAAAATATTAAGTGGGTTTATATTTCTTTTCGCAAGAATCTCCATTCTCCTTGCTTCAGGATCACTTAAGTAAATGATCACCCGGTCTCAAGTTTACAGAAGTTCCCGGTGCAGTTGAGACTTCCCGTGTGTGGTGGACACAGGACACAAATCCAACTCCCGTGGAGTCTGCATTCGGCAAGGGTCACCATCCACATGAAACTAAAGGACAAAAATCTTTCATAAAAAGTAAGATTTATTACGGAAAATGTACGACGTCGAAAAAAGTTCTGGCCTAAAAATATTTTATCAGACTCGACGTAGTTTATGATTAAAATATTCTTTAGAAATTACTGCTACTTGCAAGTCATCATTTTTTAGGTTTACTGCGCTTTACACCGCGCAGTCTATGTCCTGCACGGACGAGGGCGAGCGCCCAGGAAGATAATTTGAAATCTTCTAGAATGAATTAAGTAACGAACAACTTCCAAACTTTACCAGTTTAGCTTCGCAAGCAGCCAAAATTTTACTCTCGTGTATTCTCCAATTCAGTGGACACACAGCAGCAGAAATTTGAGATCAGCAGCGAACACAGCGAATATTGCGAGTGGGAAACAGACGGAAAGAAGGATTCTGGAAATTACACACGTTTCATAATTTGCAGTTTTATTTATTTTTATTTATCGTTCATTGGTTATAAAATGCTGAATCTTATTCTAGACTTTCATAATTTATAAATTTCATGTACAATAAATACCAAACGCCACAGCTCGAGCCCATTACCAGCTAATGTACGCGTTAATTCTAATGACTATACGTTTCATGCGCAATTCGGGACTCAGTTCGGGTATATTTATGAATCAAACGTAGCGTGGTTAACACTTTTAGTTAACCACTGGGAGTACTGGACACTGCTGAGTAATTTCGTTTTTACAATACAGGTACGGTACGATTTTAAACGAGTAAAGCGAGAGGGTCGCGAAGCCATTTCAGTGACAATCGGTATCACCCGAGCTTGACTAATTTTTAATGCACAAGATTAAATCAAAATGTAAAATGTGCTCAGCTATAAAAGCAAATTAAAGCTTCGTCAGAAAAGTACCATCAAAATTATCGCTCTTGACTGAAATAAATTGGTTCATGCCGTATACGGGGGTCAAAATATTTCTCAGAAAGGCAGAATTCATGGCAGAATGCGTCAGGTTGCCCCAAATGATGAACCATTCTAGCTAGCACGGTGCGTGCCGCGTCTCTAAAGCGAAGTCTCAGCGTCTCAATGCAGGAGAGAAAGTCACACCGACTCTGGCATTTCCTGTAGCTTCTTTTTATTTTCTTGTTTCACTTTTACAGCCTTCATTCGTATTCATTCCCAGCTAAATTTAACGTCGCTTCTACAGTTCAAGCATTAATAAACTCGAGCGACACAGAATGTCTCTGTTATGACACTAAAATCTAGTTACGATCACTTTGCCTGCCCATGCTCACTCACTCGTCCGAATTCTTCTGGAAAACAAAATAAAAATCTTTTCTTTTCTTTTAATTTCGTGATGGAAAGCGACGCGAGAGGAGCAGTAAAGCATTTACCACATTACAAGAGTAGCCACCCTTCTTGCTCTCAGCTTCAATGGTAGACGACGTGGGGGAGATAGGAAATAGCAGCAGTGCTCTCTGCACTAAATTCAATTCTGCTGGAATTAATTTTAAGATTCCTTTCCCTGCTCTTGCTCTTCCATCTCCGTGCACTATTTCTTCAAGTTTGAGAGATAAAATTTAATTAACTGTGCGCTTACGCACTGCTGCTGGTGGGCTTCAGATGCCTTCGCCTGTGCTGAATATGTTCATATCTTTGTCTCAGATTTATACTTCTGCCTAGTTCCTCGGGCTCCGCTGGCTGTATCAGGTCAGAAACTTTTCTATTTCAAATTTTCAACACCAGCGCACGATGCATGTTCCGGCATCCGGCTATTTAAATTGGAAATATCGTCATACTATCAAATTCAGCAGAAGTGATTTCAAATATCCCGATCCTAACTTTTAAAACTTCCCACAAATTACAAAATTAAGATATTCATCCTTTGGTTTCAGCAAACGCAATTTTAATTAGAAATCGCCGTGATGCGCACCTGCCTTCGGAGATTAAAAACCCTCAACTTTAAACGGAATTCTTATTTATCCAATTGTAGCGACAGTGATTGTAAATTCTGCCCAGAATTCACAGAAGTCCTCAAGTACCAATGAACCTTGACAGAAAGTTCTTGGAAATACACTTAGCGCATTCATTAATGATTCACTCCTTCTGAGACCACATGTGTCAAGATTCCTAAAGGCCATGCTATAGAGCGAGTGAGAAATGAAAGAATGCTCACATGAAACAGCTACCAAGAGACTCATTGCGGATCGCATCTTTTGCTCCTTTCCAGTTTGAACTAAATCTGAACCGGAATTCCGAACTTGCAGTTCAATGTTAGTCTGGTCTGTGTCAGGTTTCTAAGAATAAGTGCAATTTTAGTGTGGGCGCGAGAAGGAGTAAACAAATCTGATAAGAAAGAAATTGTTTAGTTAACTTCAAAAATAGAATTGCGACAGAATTGCCGTCCCCAAGGTTACATTGGGAAATAATTTCTTTCTGCACAATTGATTGAAATCTCGCAAGATTAGTCCCTGGCGCATGCACAACTTGTCTTGTAAATTGTTCTTAATTCCTTCCTAAGAATCATTCTTTCTGAGAAAAATGTCAACCCACGACGGCTTAACTTACTCAGCATAAAACTTTCCTGGCCGCCTAAACAAAATAACGAAATATTCGGCAGCAAAACCTGAAAATCTTGTTTCAATTAAAAACTTTGCACTAGGCTACAAATAAATAGAAAAATGTGTTTTTGACTGGTTTAATTTACAATAGCACATCTGGGACACATTTCCTGTCCATCCTAATTCAACGGACTTAGAAATGAACACGCGAAAAGCAAGCAAGCGCGAAAGATTGCAACGATATTTCACCTTAGTTATTAACTAAACCATCTTAACGCCTAGAAATAGTGCACAAAATAATACTGCTCTGTCTTTCTTTTAATGAAATGTCTTGTGTTGTTGACTACCACCCAAAAATGCATACTAATTTTTCACAAGGCGCAAAATATGTTAACTAGATTGTTCGAGTTAAGTTTAATTTAAATTCGGAAGAGAACTGAAAGTCTCAGAGTCCAGTGTCGCGTTGTCTCCAGTAGGCGAAGCTGAAGTAATTAATAGTGTCCTCGGGGATTCTATCGCATCGCGTATAAATATTAGGCAGAGGACGAAAATGAACGTACCTAACTAAGTTTTAGGCTATAAACCTCGCGGAAAATATTATCACAATTCATGACTTCTTTTCGTTAAACAAAGTTTTTCGCGAGGAAAGTCTGCTTTCTTTTTACGCAGTGTTTAAACTACTTACTTCTTTCCTCTTTTATCCTGAACATAAATATTATGGTTCGGAGTCGCTCCCATTTCTCATGATGATGCACCTTTTCCTACCTACCTTTTGCAGTTTCATTTTTATGTAGGCCGGAGTGGGAGAAAATTACGAGTCAGGATAAGTCGAGCATAAAGTGTGAAACGACCTCGAAAGTAGTGAGTTGGGCAAGAAGTCTTGGCTAAGAAGAGACAATGGGAGAAAGACATGAGATCGTAAATAACTTGAAACCTGTGGCTTTTCCCCATTAAACTCACTATGGCTGAGCAGTATAAAGCACACGATTCTTGTAAGCTGACTTTTCCCTGTGTGTCGCCCATGCGATTGAACACACACTGCACACAGAAGGAGAAACGCAAACGCGATGGATGTTAATGATGGGCGATGGGAAGACTTCAGCCCAAAAGCCGCTACATCCATTCTCAGATGCACGTACTCAGGCTGTGCGATGGGATTGACTTCCTGAGCTTGCTGTTCTTACCCTCAGTCTTAGAAATTGGATCAAAACTAACTTTTCTCGGATTACCCAGGGCAACCAGAGCAGACGCAACACAGATTGCTACAAAGTAAGCACAGGTGTGAATACTTGCATGATTTCAACTCAAGAATTCATTCCAATTATACAAACCTGTTTGACCAGGTGGTGCGTAATTCTGTCCACCAGTCGGTAATGAAACCAGGCAACTGAGAACAGCTCCTCGATTTCCTTGACAAGGCTCCAGCGCAATTGGACCTGGCCATTCCTGCGATGTCATGTATGCTTGTGTGAGTAAAAATTGCAATATAACAATTAACGGACACGAACTTGTGAATCACCTTTCTGCGTTTTCGAAGCGAAGAAAAATTTGGTTGAGAAAATGGTTTCCCGACTTCAATATAAACTTGTGCAAAGGGTCTCGACGCCATTTGTTCCATCTCAACAAAGAGGCGCTGCAGTAATAAAAGTTGGCAGTTAGATTAGGCAATGTTTAGCCAAAAGATATGGACGCACCTGTCGCCTTCGGTACATGTCGTACTTTTGTTTAATCTTCCAGAGAAAAGCAGCGACAACCAGCAGAAGTAAAAAGCACCTAAAACGATCACACGTCAAACGAGTTCTGGGGCAGTGTTAAGCGGAGTGAAAGTTCATTAAACTCACGTTGAAAATGTGATAAAAAAGTGCAGGAGATCCAACTTTGGCGATTGCGAGAACGAAATCTGGATCCAAAGAGGAGGGTGGAAATCGTATACATACACGTAGAACGTTGTATTATCCATACTCCCAAAGTTGTACTCTGTCTTTTGAAATCGAGTCTTAAAAGTGGTGCAGTTGTGGCTGGCAAGCAAAAACTTTTCCGGCAAATCGCCTGTTAACCAATCGTACAGCGATTAGAAGAGGAAATGTTCACTGTATTGTACTGTTAGAGCATGTACGTACCGCTTCTCACGCTAATATTCATCTTAGCCAATATTGAGCAAGTGATTTGGAAATCAGTGTCAATTTCGGACTTTGACGGAATGTTTCTAAAATTGATTTGAGTATAATTTCGGTCTTCTCTTTTCGATAGGTTGAATGTGAACTGATAGTCTATTTGCAGATCATCTGGAAGTTAAAAAAATAGTATTGAATATTATTGAATATTATAATTTTTAAATAATGGCATATCCTAACGGGAAGAAGCTTACAGAAGCATGAGCCTCCAGGTTTCGTTGGGTCACCGGTGTACTTGTTTTGGGTATCACATCGTTCACACTGATCACCCGCAATGCCTTTCGTTGTGCAGAAACATCTTCCTCTTTCGTGATCACATTGTTTCGCCTGACCATTGCATTCGCAAGCTGAAAAGATATAATTATCTAATGTCAATGTCATTCATCAATGACGGCTTAGGAATTTGATCGACTCGATTCTTACGTTTACAACGACCGCCATTCGTCGCATCTCCGTGATACCCAGCAATGCATATTTCGCAATGATCTCCAGTAGTAAAGTCTTCACACTTAATGCATTTATTTGATTCATCACATTTGGAGTGGCCGTTGCACTGGCACGCTACAGTGGAAATCATCATTCAGCTTGACACGACACGAAGAATGAAATTCCATTTAAAAAAATTACCTGGACAATTTGTGAAATTCCAGTTTGCAGGTTCGCAGGCCTTCTTGTTTACAAAACTGCCGGTTCGGTTGACGGTGAGGGGCCCAGAGTCTGATCCGTCCATGCACATACCCAAGCCGGTACCGCTGCCCAAGTCACACCATCCACAAAACGGCGAGGATAAGCAAGTATCACACGAGGTAATATCAGTGCATTCTAAACAAAATTACGCAATTATCTTCAGTAAAAATTGCAGCTACTGAGCAGTGCAATCTTACGCGAAGTGTAGTTGCTGGATTTGGTCTCCTTGGAATGGCAGAAGTTTGGATGTTGAGACCATGACATGCATTGCCCAAACGGGAAGGAGACAACGTACGCATTTCTGTCTACGCACTGGTTAAGGTTGTTGCACCAAATGCAGTTACTGCCAAATGTGCAATTGAAACAACTTGTGTGATCGGAACAACTTCGTTCACAAATCACTGACTCCGGTTCAACATGAGATTCAGTGTCGTTTCCTACATATGCAAGAAACAAGCCGTTTTGGAGGAATGATAAGAGGGGAAAATATTCTAGAGCTTACTCAAAAGCGAAAGATCCTTCGAGCATTTGGCTTCTTTCGTCCACACGCAATTTGTTTCCACAGAACACAGCAAACAATTGTTGAGGAACGGTCCACAAATCACCTCCTCCCCACTACATTGTTCAATGGAAGCGATGGCCTGGTTCAAAAAATATATAAACTTCAATTTCACGATGTTACTGTGTTAAACTCATCACGAATGTTTACGAGACTTACCTTGTGACGCAGATCTTTACATTTAGAGTAGTGACACTGTCCTCCGCACCACACACATTCAAGGTTATTCTGAAGACAAGCAGAGCAACTTTTCAATGTTTCACAAACGGAAGCGCCAAGTTTCGAGGAAGACTGCACGCAGAATTCTCGTTCAGCTGAGCCCGATTGTATACACTTGCTCGTAGTCTCGTTCCATTCACACTTCATTCCAAGGCCAATTCGTTCAAGACAAGTTGCGGAGTTCAGCGAGTCACAAATCACGGGCGAATACTTCACGATGTCGTTCATCATGACTCCATTAAATCCACCATGAATATATATGGCGTTTTTGTAAAGAACTGACGAGTGTCCGTAACGTGATAAGTCTGTCGGAATGCTTGGTGGATCCATGCTGGACCATCGATCACACGCAATATCATAGACTAGAACTTCACTTGTAAAGCACTTGGTTCCCACACTGTACGCAGTGTCATTGTGCGAGTTTCCACCAAATACGAACAGTTGGTTGGTGTAAACTAATCCACTGTGCAGAAATCTCCCTTCTGAACTCGCCTCCAATAGAAACCTGGAACAGGAAAATTGTATGCATCAACACATCGGCCTGGTCTGGATATGAAAGACACCAGAGTTCCATAAGCTTCCAACTTACCAAGTGCGACTAGCTGGCTCGAAGGAGTACAACGTGTTGGACAGTGCAGTTTCTGAAGTGGATCGGTAACCGCCGAACACATAAATCTTATGTGTTGTCGGATCCCAGGAAGCCGAATGGCCATGAGTTCCAGTGACTGGAAATCCCTTTGCCTTCACAACGTTCCAGACTTGGCTCCCTGAGAAGTAAATTACCGTCGGCTTATATAATGTGAATTCGGTTAGATTTCTTGAAACAACAAAAACTATTATGTAAAATGCACTAACCGAAATGAAACTCCTGCACCGCGTTTACATAGCCGTAGTGTGGAGAATGCCCAAATATCACGACCATTTTACTATGTCGACTTTTTTGTCCTTTATCATTAATCACAACTGCAGCATGACCAGTTAAATCCAACGGACCTGTTCATCGTGGGAAAATAATTAAAATCATTAAGAACTTCATGCAGGCAAATACAGCCCGTGCTTCAAAATGCCCTTACCACACATAGATCTTCTACACTCAACATTGTGAACACTAATTTTAGACCAAGCTCTCGAATTGAAATCAAAGGCCCAAACTTCTCCTGATACATAGCTTGTGCCAAACTTGCCCTCATGAACTCCACCGTACACGTACATTTTGTTCTAATTAGAAAATGTCACTCTTGAATCAAACTCGACTCACATCGAATTGTCAATTTAAAAACGTACCTCGTAAAGAACACTGGAGTGGCCGTACACATTTGGCAATGCAACTCCTTTCACGTGTATTGGCTCCCATAAGTTCTCTATAAAAATAGCAATTATTAAGCACAGTTCGATAGTTTAGGTATTGATGCCTACTAAGATTCACCGATCGTCATTTATAAAATGTGAAATGTGTACCTTCGAGGTCATATCTGTAAAATGGCGCCCTGTGTGAATCGTGGTTGAAACTAGTTCCACCAACAATCCAGAGCGAATTGTTATAAACGATCGATGTATGACTAGCCGACCCTTTAGGTGGTGCAAATTTTGGGGTTAAAACTTCCCAGTAGCCATTTTCTGAGTCAGTCCGTTGGCTACAGTCATTTCCTAAAGGGAGATATCAGATTATCAAATAAAATCCAATATGATATGAAAAAGTTAAGACCTTACCCTTGAAATCGTTAAAGCACTGACACTTGTGTGATTCCATATCGCAGACACCGTTCGGAGGAGTGCAATTGTTTGGACATTTTTCAATCTCGCATGCATCCCCCATCCATTTTCCGTTGCAGGTACATTTTTCGTTAATACATACCCCATTGCCGGAGCAAACCAACTGGGAGTCCAAACTCGGACAAGAATTAGTTCTGAAACAGCAATAATTATTACTACAGTGTAAAACATTTGTCCAGTATAAAAAACTACTATCTAAGGATCACTCTTCTCTCTTACCTATAGGTTATATTAAAGCCAGTCAAATTGTAAGCTACGTCGGTGTAAAAATGAATCAGGGCATAACCAGACTTGGCTACAACCTCAGGCAGGCGAAGGACCTTGTAGTTCTTCTGAACTAGAAGTCCACTGTAAAATGAAACACAGCATTCATTATTCATGCCAACCTCAAATCAAGAGTATCAAACTAATTACCTGAATACACTCAGTAATGGTGCGTGAACACTATCTCCATCAAATATGTACAAGTGATCCCATCCGCATTCAGTTGCAAACTCTTCTAAACGAAGAATAATTGGAACTGGCTGAGAAGTACCAGTTCCCAATTTGTCACTGAATGACTCCACAAGCCATGTACATCTGGGAACCAAAAATGACGTAAATTATTGAGACTTACGAGCTAGAAAGACAAGAAGAAATTTCACTTACTTCATATTACTAGTGTAATTTCCGCTTCCATCTGATATCCAACCACTTTCGGCATTTAGCCTTATCTTCCCACTACAAAATTGGCAATTGGATCCGGTCCACCCATGATGACAACGGCATGTGTTGTTAACACATTCACCATGGTTGGAACATATCGACAACGCAGGTTGACTGTTGGCTTCGCAGTTACTACCACTAACACTTACAGTAATTGCGCTAATACTAGTCACATTTTTACTGCTTTGAGAATTAACAATTTCTTGACTCGAACAAACATCCCAAATAAAATAATAACTAAAGCAGATTGCGAAAATTAAATAATTGTAGTAGTTGATCAATTTTCGTCTGTATTTACATTTGAACAAATAACACAGAGCCTCCTCACGTCGTATCAAATAGTTCCTGGTTTTGGGATTTAACATAATTCCCAAAGAACCTACTTGACACACTTATCTAGTCTTATCACCCGTATGTAAACACACTTGCGATAGTGAGACTAACAGGTTATTGCCATTGCCATTGCATTGACCAGATCGAACTTTGTGAGGTAGGTTCACGTCGAAAACAGAGTGGAGTCATGACGAGAGTGATAACACCTAATAAATAAAACCATTTTAGTTATGAATTAAGCAAGGTTGAATATGTTCACCGCTTCAAGTTCACTCACCCAAGTTTTCTCTTATCCGGTTTCGTATTGCGGTCACATTCTGCAGAGATCTTGGAATTGCACAGCTCTGATATGAAAAATGTTGAGATTTGTTTCGATGAGGAAGGCAAGAGAATTATTGACACTTCAATTATTTTGAAGATATTTCCTTCGAGATCACTTGCACCGGTCAAAAATGCTGTGTCAATTTACGGCGTGGAAGCGTTGGGCCATTTGGAAAATCCACGAAGGAGATTCATGACCCAAATGTTCAGTTCTTTGGTTTCAATACTGGTAATTAAATGCTTCTAGAACATCAAAATTGGTAACAAATCTCTCGCTCTTGACGCCCTGTTCGTGACTTGCGAAGATTAAAGTAATGAGATATTGCAGTCAATTACGCCTAATTGGTTTGTAAGCCAGTTATGACTGTTGCCAGTAATGGGCATTTCTTCCAATGTTTATGTGGCTTGCCTTCTTTTGATGGTTTACACTGAAATAACTGATGACTGAAGAACCAAGACAATTGACTGACTGGTGGAAATCACTGATGACTGATTAATCAACAGAGCCGTGCACAAACCAATCAAATGACATTGTTGACTTCACGTTAATTGAACCTGTAATCTCACTCTCACTTGTTCACTTTCCTCGGTCGGGGATTCGTTGTATAATGTGTATGGTAATTGCAGTATTTGAATATTCATATCATATGTTAACATATTAAGTAGTAAACTTGTACCTGTTTTGGATTCGGATCAGAGACCAAGAATAATGCAGCGAGAGCAAACATGAAGACGTACAGAGCATTGCCCAAAATCTGCGTTAAACGGCCTACAAGAATAGGTTCACGAGAACTGAGTTTCTCAACATAACGTGAACCGAACACAGCCAAGAGCACAGAGCATGAAGGAGCTCACAGTTCAGGCAGACTCAGTCGGCTCGTGTGGGATTAAGTTGGTAATATTGCGAATTTTATTTATAAGCAAATTTCTATGCCTATGCACGTAGCATATCGTAGATGCGCGTCTCAAAAGGTGTCAGCTCTTGCTTGTTGGTACAAAGACTTTCTCTCCAGCAGCGCAGTGAAGGTAATCCGAACCTTTCTCGCCTCCACATTTGCAAGTGATTGAAATTTTCCACACAGCCGTGATATGATGAGGCTTTTCAATCAAATCTCCACGGCTTGATTACTCCTGAGGATTCCTTTATTTCGATTTCATATCGATTTTCCATCTTTATTCAAAGCTCTACTAATTAGATTACCAGGATTCCATGAACCAACAGACGCATGCTCAGCCAGTACATCGAACAGCTTCAACCCACGGACAAGTGCAATTCGGTAGAAGGTTTAACATTGAAGTACCAATTAAAGCTGCTACTCGGCTGCATTTTCAATATCTTCTAGTTGAAGAGTAGCTCCTTGTAAAATGAGAGAAGGTAGGAGTTTGTGACGCGGCAATTTGTCGTCGTTCTGACCACGGTTGTCCTGTCAGCTCGCTCGAAATTAGCTTTCACGATTTCGTAGTACCTGCCATCACTGTTCCAGTGCATGGAAATCCAATTAGAGGAGTTGTAGATTGCAATGAGATTTTCAATTGGACTTACGTGAGCACCAAACATTTTAGCTTGAGACAGCGAACACGAATGGTGTCAATTGCTTTCTGGCCTTTGTCCGAAAACCTCAAAGTTTCAGGGTCCCAGCGAAGCTCAAGTCGCTCCAGACATTGCGAGCAGTTGCTGGCAATTGCATCCACCAGTTGGTCAACATGGATCTTTGTCGACATCCTGTCTGCGGTGCCCATGACTAGGATTCTAAAGAGAAAGCAGTAAGGTGACCACCAAGGTCCAGAAACTTATCTCGAAGGTCTAGAAACCTTGCGTTCTTGAGCAACGGCAGAACCGAAGCCCACAGCTGGTCGGTGATGTGAGGCATCCCAGAGAGACCAAGCCCACGAAATTGTGGGCCGTATTTACAGATGAATTTGTAAATCGCATCTTCAGATAAGTTGTCAGAGCTGTCCAAATCCAATGCTATAAGATTGCGCGGATTTCCTCTCTCACTGAATGCCCGAAGAACCTGCAAAAATACACATAGCGCACCGTTTAGACCAAAGACTTCGACGAGAACAATATTTCTGTCTTGCTCGAACCGAATCATTTAATCCATCTTGCTGTCCAATAGAGAGCCAGCGGAGGTTGGTGAGCCGTGTAAGCAAATCTGTGAGACATTCGGTAGATAAATCTGTGGCCGTGATGTCCAGCTCCTGCAGTTGAGTCTTCTCCCACTCAACGCTCGACACATGTTCACTGATTAAGCCTGCCCAATGTACACCATCCCATTTAATTCATGATAAACGTTTAGACAGAAAAATGCAACTAACTTGTCTGATTCATCAGCAAACATTTCAGTTTACGACATCTCGTAAACAGGAGCTTGAGCGATGACCCTGTGACTTTTGCGCAGTAGTTGACGGCAAGACATTCCAGCTATGATTCAGACGCATTTGTGCATTTGGTACAATTCTCGTAAACAATGGAAAGAAGACTCTTGGATTTTACTTACTTGGATAGTATTTGAGCTGAACGCTTCAATGTGGCTGTCGTCAACAAAGTTGATTCCGTACAAATTTACAACCCGCAAATTTGGTGTAGCAGCTTTCAACTTGTGAATGTTGATGACTTCGTAAATTTCTTCTTCCTCCTCTTCAACTTTTTCGTAGGTCCCTGTTTCAGGCAAATCGACCTTAATGAACTTGTATCATTGATAGGGATATTAAACGCCGTGATTTTTGAGACGACTCATCATCATCTGTTTGTTTACACTGTATTTTGCTTTTATAAAATTATAAATTTAACACTGAAGTTTCAACTCACCGATCAAGTGGAGTACCTCAACCCCATTTATGAAATTGTAGATTTTTCGCATAAATCCTTCCATGAAAATGACTTCGGAGAGACAAATGCACATGTTTTTCAGTTTGGTAGGGAACGCCTGCATGTCATTGAAGTCATGAAGTTGCATAGCAGTTGAGAAATCAAGGAGAATGTGCGTGAGGTTCGGACACTTGCTGGCCAGCTCGTGGAGAACCGTGTGTGTGATCAGTTCCATGGGAAGTTCAAGGTAGCGAAGCGACTGGCCGAATCTCCCACTGAAATGAAATTATGCTTCTGTTATCGGAGTTACAGACGCTTTGGCCACTGAGTCCATAAATCATACGTCTAATGACACTATTCTGTTTAGGACTCTCGTATTATAAACGGAATCAAAGAGCTTGACGGAGGCAAGTGCGGATGTGATCTTGGCCACGTTCACATTCGAAATCAGAGAAGGGTGAAGTCGAGTAAAAATTAACTACTGTGAAATCTCCCGCGGAAGTGTTAGCCAATGAGTTGAATATAGCGGCATTGACTTCGTGTTATGTTTGCGAGTACACTCACTTGATAAGGGATAGGAGATGATCCATCGAAGTCACATGCAGTCCCGATATCTCAGGACGCAACGAGACCTGCTGCCACAGCCGTGTATCATATGCAATTGTCCTCCATTTTTTGCAGACGCGGGCCTTGCGACACAACTCACGGTGCGGTAAGTAGCCAAAGATTTGCAGCAATACCTTGTCCGGAAGCTTGTCAATTGTCTGAACGTAGTAAAATTGAATTCACAATTCAGTATGGCATTAATCTTGTAACGTAGAAATTTAGTCTGCAAATCAATTCCGTACCGTTCGAAAGCGAGCTTTGCCTTCGTCGTCGCTTGCAAATTTCGATGACTCGTGAACATGTGCTAATTGTCCCCAAACCTTTATTAACCCAGGAGAAAAGAAATAGCATTAGTATCAGTTAGAGCAAAGATTCAATTTCATTCAGTACTTTTTCGATACACGAGTGTGAGTATTTCGGGCACTCGTTTATATGCTAATTCAATTCGATTAAGCCCCTGCGTGCTTACATCGGCGGGCAAATCCATTGCGTCTGTTCTACTTCAATCGGCTGAGGCGTGAAAATCTCCTCAAATGGAAGCGTATTTCAGGTTGCACAAAGGCAGTAGCATCAGCAACGAGCCACAAGCGGGATTAGGAAAAGTACTCTAAATATCAAATATAATTTTGCAACAATCCACACCGTGTGAATTAGATTAAAACGTAACAGGCAGCGGTACGACTACATTATTGCCAAATATAAGCCACAGAAACGTTTCTTATTCTTAGCTGCTGCTGCAGCAGCTAAAACTGTTTCTCCTGCTTCAAGACACTCGACAAGACAAATCCCGAGCGCTGCACAGATTTGTGAACATACTTCTGTGTTTTTTTTTCTGGTGAGGCTTTGAGTGTAGACAATCTCACACTTTCTAAAAATAGGCCGTGTTAAGCAATGCTTAAAATATACTTTTCGACTTCTGGTTCATTTTCCCCTGCCAGAACCCAGAACACAGGCTCGCGCACAGCGTAGCGTCTTAAAATGAGTAAATAGGTTAGAATCTACTTTTAAAGAAATCCCATCGTATTCTCAGATGTCTTCCTGTCTGTACCGCTATGAATAGGATTGCATGCATTTAGGCTTAGACTAATTCGAGCATTAATGCGATGGCGGCGACATGGGCGAAATGCGAATTCAAACCCAAATTCGAATCCACCAATTCCATTTTTTGTACTTCAATACTCGTTGAGTTTATTCATTACATCGTAAGGAACTCGGTGCCGGTACAGGAAGAGAAGCTGATAGGCGAGTCTTGAATGGAACTGTCAATGCGCTTGCTATTGTCAAATGTGTGAATTTCTTACGCTTCATTCATGTTAAACTATACGCATTCCTCAAAATAGAAAATGAAGGCTGGCCTGAAAGGGTTCCTCATTACCTCGTTCGTGATCTCGCAAGCATGGCACACTAATTCTATTCCCCGCACTGCACTTTCCGGCTTAAGATTCGAAAATCAGAATCGCATGCATGTTTCCTGTGTTTTCAATGTCTACAAACGTTCTTGAGCTTGACTAAATTCTCAAAACAATGCAACAATTTGTTTTTAGCATAGCTTTCAGCGAATGCGCATTAATTTGCCAGCTGTAAGCAACTACTGGTCGCGATGCAGCAATGTTAAATTTGTTAACTTTCCCTTAGTTTCTAAAATATTGAAGAATTTTGGTACAGGAGATCTGCTCGTTACGTAAGCTCTAAGCTGCGTGTGCTGCTGCAAGTGCTAATGCTGGTACCAATAATCAATTAAAAAGGGAAACCTTCGAGTCCCAAAAGTCTTAATTCAACTGTGCGCGTACGTATGTTGAGTACACAGCCGCTTCACACGTTATAAGTTTAACAAATAAAGAAGCCAACACGGCGGATGCTGACAAGACACAACACAGTCGCGTTCCTTATCTCTGATTTGACTTGACTTGCCGAATTTGTCAACTTTTAGCAAACGCAGGCAGTTTGCAACGATTGCAACTGAATGGGACATCGTACTTGGTTGACTAAAAACAAGCAAAAATGAAGAGATGTAAACAAAGTGTAAGAGTGCACCCAGCTGAATTGAAGCCTGTTTTAAAGCCCCGAAGGATTCTCACCACCTGTATAGTTATTTACTGAATTGCGCATAAGATTTAAGAGTGCAGCAGGGAAGAAAAGAGTCTAGAATGATCACACGCATTGTTGCTACCTTGCTTGCATTGTTGGTTTGCTGAAGACGAAGTCAGTCAGGTAGATAGAGGAATGCAACCGAGTCGAAGTGGTTTAGTCCTGTTATTCTCGCTGAGTGCAACGCAGCTTCACGTTCAACTAGAGTCTGTATCTGCATTGACCTGGTCTCGGCTTACTCGGCAGTCTTGCCAGCATTTTACAATTGATTGTAATACTTCTTTTAACCGTGCCGTCAGTAAAAATACGTGCTTCATGGTATTGTTTGTATTTGCACAAATGTTTTCAATCCTGCTGTACCTGCGTCAATTTAAAATTCTCAATTCGCAAGTTGGTGCAGTCGCTTCTGACTCGAGCCACGGATGAAGATGCGTTTCCCGTTCCGTAAGCGGCATAAAAGTTTGCGGTGAGAGTCGTACATCAGAGTGACTCCTGTCTTTTGTGACAACTTGAGATTTAAAGCCATCCTCATTGTGCGACAAGATCTTCCAGAAACCAGCGAGACGGAGTACGATTCACAAAGGTCAAAAAGTTAAGTTATATTTAAAAGTGTGGTCATTCACGGAAATAGTTTCAGCTCGGCTTGCCCAGCCATGCCGTTTCGTGTTCCTGTGAATTGTTATTCTCGTACTCGCACATCGCATTTCTGGAATGAATATGAATCTCGGTAGTTGAATAGTTTCACTGGATCATGCCCACATTCGTTCACACATGCCATGTGTATGTTAGAGAGGACGAGATTCAGCATCTCCCTAAGCAGAAGCCACGCACCCAGCAACAACAGACTCCAAAACGCAGCAGATCCTGTATGCTTTTGATCATCGTAAACACAATTTTTATGTTCGTCGTGCCGAAGATGCTCAGTTTGGAGTTCATGTTCAAACCATTTCATTCATCTGGATGTTATTGTTCGAAAGAGATCGTCTGCTTGCTCTCGTTGCGTCAAAGGGCAAAAGATACACGGCGTCGGTGAGCACATGTTCCACGAATGTGCCGTAGTTTTCATTCAGTTTTGTGAAGATAACAATTTGCTCCTTTGAGAAGTGACTTTTCTTGCGTCTCGTCCGTCAAAAATTTAGTATGTAAGTGTAAACGATCGCTCCGTTAATCAAAGCAGCGTCTCTCCGTGTGATTCTAAATTGTATAGTTTACTGTTCACCTGGAGTTGGAGGATTTGGAGAGAGTCGCAAGTGCGGAAATTTCGGACGCGCATTGCGGGCAATGGAGAAATCGCGAGTGTTGTTCCTTGTGTCGAATTATTTATTGCAACGCATTGTCATTTGTCATTACATTGCTTGGACAACCTTCAGAAATTATACAGAATGTTATTAACCCTAATTATCGTGTCGGTGTTTGTGCAAGGGAAATCAGCCGTTGTGTATTTACTCATGGAGTTGATATTGAATTGATATAATTACTGTGTTTATCAACTACAGGCTGGAGGTGTCATTTGTGGAGTTCTCAAGAGCAGCATCCACTTGAGAGCAATATTGCGTACACTTGAACTTTGCAGATAATGAAGAACAATACCTTCATAATGACATAATTTTGTGGAGTACAGCACAATCAAACCCAATATATCATTATAATTCTGGAATTATTGCTCTGATAAGGACTCCGATTCGGTGCTTATGTGCGAGTGTTGTGGAATCAAGTCAATGAATTGTTTACTCCAAGACCTGGCAAAGTTCCACTGCAGAAGAAAGAGCAGCAAGAAGGCAAGAAGCGGCCAACACAGCAGCAGCCAAATTATCACAACTCAACGTACATATGCATTCACACTTGGGAAGAAGCAACGCACGCTAATTTCCTGGTCTCGTCTCAAATTGTACCCAGACTCGAGTCCAAGATCTTCAGAAAGACTAGCTAAATAGATTGAATCTCGGCATGTAACTTGTGTGAGGCTACACGGTGTTTTAGGAGCAGTTTTAGCGTTTGCACTTTTTTATTCGTGTAATCACATTTTGCGAAAAGTGCTGAGCTGCATTTTGTAGTTTCAAATTATAAACCATTAACCAAGGAACCCGCTCATGGTAGTTTCAAGTGCAACAAACACGACACGAGAAATTATAAGAAAAAGCATTGGTGCAGCGAAAGACTGAGTCGTCTTGGCCTCAGCTTGAAGCAACGACTTTCTGAAGCTGGTTCGTGCTACGAAATGCCATTTGACAAATAGTCATCATTCGGAGTACGGTGCGTTTGCAGTTAGTTTCAAGACAGCTACCATATAAACACGCTGTTAATTGGTTTGTTCCTGTCATCCTGACAAACTGATTCTCGCAAACTCTGAATTCAATCGTGACAGTCAGTCGCAACTGTCTCACGCTTGGTTGTTGCCGTACATTGTTCGTCTGGCCAGACAACGCGCAACAAGCAAGTTGTGCAATGTGATAATCGCTTATTGAATTAATCAAGCTATTAATCAGTATCAATCAAGCCCAGAAGAGACGGCGCGTTTGCTCAGTTCATCATCACAATGGCTTCACCATTCAGTCTGAGGTCGGACATGTCCTACTACACCAACTTATCCAGCCAGAGTTACCCTTACTACTGGTCAACTCGCAATTCCACAAGCAGCGCAGGCGGATCCACCCTGTTTGGCAGCATTGACAAAAGCAGCCAAGATGACGCAAGCGGCTACGAAGACGCAATGCTGGACTTGGCGAAGAAAGTAGTGTCCAGCGATACCACTCAAAAGTGGATTCTCTCAATCATTGGCTGTCTCCTGGTGGGACTTTCTGGCATTTTCCCACTTCTTTTCATTCCTACAACTAAGTCGCCAACTTTTGGTCGTTCCTCCGCCGCTCTCTCAACTGAAAACTCCACTGCCGTTACTAAACAAGAAACCAACATTCCAGCTGAAACCATCGCAAATGGAGAGGTCAACAAGGTCATTGCGAATGGACATCATAAACCCAACGGACACCACAAGGCCAATGGCGCATGCAAAACAAATGGCGTGTGCAAATCGGAGCTGATTGTTCCTGAGAGTGTGAAGTCATCTGGGCACGATGTGAACAAAACAGGTGAGAAAGTCGCACATACTTGAACCACTTAGCATGAATCTGCTGAGAACGCAATCATTGAGTCTCGTGAATAGCGTGAAATATGATCTCGTGCATGCCATAATCGCAAGGCCGAATTAAGTCATCATCATTGCATTTTGTTTTAGTCATATTTGGCTTAAGTGTTCAAAATTTCAAAGCAGACTGTCATTTTCCTTCCTTTGCCCTGCTTCTCTGATACGATGGTCAAAGTTCAATGAGTTGTACAGCATATGTTCGTACCACACGTGAGAAACCGGACACATGTCCTGGACTCCTGGACACCTGTCTTTAGTCAGGTACAGTGTTTCGGCTTTTTTGCAGGCATCAGGCACAGGCAAAGGGTCTGGCAAAGTGACGACCCAATTCGGAAGTCAAACAACTTGCTATTGGCAAGCGCTCGGAAGGCAGGCGCGTGCGCATTGATAAAAGATACACTTGCATGAAATTTCACATTCACACAACCCAAACAGCTTCCTTTGTCCAGTTTAGGTCATTCAAGTGTAGCAAACAGGACGACTCTTTGATTTCTTTGCACCAGCCATGGACAAAGCCAGGGCCAGAGGTCAAGTCGAGTAAGAACGAGCACCAGGCCCTAATGAATGCAAGACGGCGCAGGGTATTTATTGGTCACATGTGCCAACGTGTTTACCAGACTTGACTTGACTACTTTTAGATCATTTATTTCATCCACGTAGCCAGCCGACAAGTATACACGGAGCAATTTTACAGAACCCTGCTACGCAAAACCACTTGATGCGTATGATTTGATTTTCATCCTTTCATTGACAACAAGTAATGGTTTCACAGCTTAAAGCGTAGCAATGTACGGAGTTACTCGCAGCGCAGTCACTGCAAGCTATTTTGAATGTGCGAATATCTTCACACTTCGTAAGTGGTCGATAATTCGCATAAATGGCTTGACGCGTGACGCACGATATGGATTTATGAAACAAGGACCGTAGCCATTTATCTTACAAAACAGACTCAAATATTCTTACGCTCGACTACTGTGTTCAATAAGTCGAAGTTATGGGCTCATGCTTCATTTGGCGAAGATTTGTAAGTCCGCTTTGGGTTAATCCACTGAATTCGCCGTCCGTAAAATGCGACCAGCCGATATAAACTCCACATTTTAATTTACAGCACTGGAACAATTTTTTGTGTCCCAATGAGAGGACGAGAAATTTGCATTCGGCATACAGCAAAATTCTACGGAAATATTAAGTAAAATCTCGTATCGTGTCAGTCACGAATTACAAATTCCAGAATTTGCCGTATTTTAGTCGTCGGAGCTGCAGAATTACTTGTCATGCCTCTGTCCGGGAATGAATGATCCAATGCAGCAAGTAGGATTACACTTGAGATGATGAGCATGACTTTGTTGGTTGAATCTGCTAAATAAAAGCAGTGATGTGATGTGCATACTATCGCATCAACATTAGTAAGAGTGACAGCGGAAAACGAGCTGAGACGGCACTTTACAAGAGCATCCATTCATGGATTTCATGAGCCTAGTCGCATGTAATTTCAATTTACCCTTTTCACCTCCGCCAATCGGGCTCTGGCTTGTTACGTAGCGGTTTCAGCGTAGCAGTGATTTTGCATCTGTGCTTAAATAATGAATTAAGCACAGATACGGAATTGATTGACAGCTTTAAAAACATCGCCGCGGATGGCGGAGAGTGCAAAATGACTTCGGGACATATACTCAGTTATATTTTCTGCATCACGACGCGGCATAGTGACCAACTTTGAATTATTTTGGCTTAGGAATACAGCTCGAGGGAAGATGAACTTCGTAAAGGATTGCACTCATTCAATGTTCGGATGCTTTGGCCATTGTTGATGAGTACAAGTTGTAGATGCATTTTGCATTAATAATCCTGTCAATATGTTGAAAAGAAAATCGAATGATACCATTACATGCACCACTTCTTTTCTGTACTGTCCGTTAAGTATCATGTTCATTTATTTCTGAGAACCGAGCGAAATAAGTGCCCAAATGGTCTCACAAATTCTAGTTTTCGAACTTTAGCGCAGGAACGTCTGTTGAAATTCGCCTGAAATGCTACAAGGAAATGCTCCTGCTTCTAACGTTGGAATTTTTTATCTCGTTTATGCAGTTTTCTAGAACAATTTCTAAGAAATTTGACTCCTGTCCTGTGTTCCTGGAATAAGCCTTTCATAAATGCCGTCTTTCGTGAGGCAACCTGGCCAATGACACCTCAAATATAAATGAGACAGTCAGCAAAGGCATTTTTGTGAGATAACCATGATTCATGAACAATTTCCATTCCACGATGCATCAAAATGAACCATATTTTGATGTTTTACACGGTGAGGTTGTGCATCCTTCGCAAATATTGGTCGTCTTCGAGAAACAAAGGAAAGGACACGGTGACTCATGAATTTCAATTTCAATTCCATTGGGATCTCTGTAGTGATTTTACTGTCGTCGCTTTTATTACATGCACTTCCAAAAGATGTATGTCAAGGTGTAGACTAACAATTGCAATCTGTGTCCCAATTGTAAACCTAAAGTAAACTGCATATTTGTAAATATGGTCTGTAAAGATGGGACACGCATGAGTAAACATAAACTCACGCTTCAGATAGTATTCGCATGCAAAAACTACTGAACAAACTCGCGAAGTACTAAGCACAAATTTTATGGTATGTACTAAATGTGCCTGAACTGTACAATTCGTGTGACTTAAGCAATCGAACGGATTTGGCCAAAAATGTAATTTAAGGCTGTCGATCAAATCCCTCTGTTATCGCGTCGATTAATTCTTATTCTTACTTACTCATCGGCTCCGAGTCCTCCATGTTGCATGCCAAGTTCATATGGCCGGTGGCGCTTGTAGGTAGCGCGCACTTTATTCTCAGCCTGCTGCTTCTTCATGTCCTGGTAGTATTTCTCAGCCATGTATTCCACGTAGTCTTCGTCAATAGGTGGTTTGGAATTTTGAATTGTCTCGTACAAAGAATTGAAGCTTTCTGACCGCTTCAACATGCTATTCTTCAGTTCTTCATGCTTCTCCTCCATAGTCACGATATCCTTTTCCAGTTTAGTCTGTCAGAAATCAAAACGTACATCGTACAGAATACGAGCACTTTCACGTCGTTGCGTGTGCAATCTGTGGAGATAGAAAAAATGAAGGCACCTTGTGTCCCTGCAGCCCATCCCTTTGTTTCTCCATAGCTTTCAGTTGTGCCTTCGTTGGAATGTCCCTAAAGTCACCCACCATCTCCTCGTTGAGGATTTTCTTCATCAGGGCATGATTTTGTCTGTACCGTTTGTAGGATGTTAACTTCTTGAGCCAATCTTCGGGAAAATCACCATCCTCTGGGTCAGAAAACACTCAAGTTGTAGGGAATCTCGATTTTACGAGACTACTCTTTCTTAAATTAGCAATGAATTGAATTAGGAATTTACCGTCCATTGCATTTGGATTTCCAGCGAAAATTTGTTTGAGTCTTTCCACGTCCATGATTGTCTTGACTTGCGTATGTGGCACGAGATTTGGGACCGCGGCAAATTCACGGACACAAATTGAAAGCGCTTGTGAGTCGCCAATTAGAACAAGAAAACTTTGAGTGGATTAGGACACGTCCAAATGAACGTCGAAAAATGTTTCGACTTTGGAGACAAGTAGGAACGGAATTCTGACTACCGTCGTCTGGATCCTTCAAATGGGAGATGAAAAATAAAATGGCAGGACATTAGTCCATCCGGCAGTGGGGAGAAAAGGAGTGAATGTGCAGGGTTAAGTCAGGCTCCAATCTTTATGTCTCATGTCGAATCAAATGGCACACAAACGTTTGGTACACAAGACGATTTAATTGTCATTTCAAAAAGAGGTCGTAAAAAGAAAAACGTCAGCATGTGAATGTATCAATGGAAGTCGTGCTATGCTCAGACCATGCTGGACAGGAGGTCTTAATGTGACACGTCAATTTTTGACAATATACGAGCTCTGAGGACCGTTGTTTGTGAGTGTTAAACACATAAATTTTTAAATTGATAAGAAATCGCTGTTGTCGACGATTTTTGATTTTCCAATGCTGTGACAGTTAATAAATGTAGCGCAAGTGAGTCATGCATACTTTGACGAATGTGTGAAGAGTTGACAAAACACGTCGCTGTTGCACGAGCTTTACCGTTGTCATTTGGCATACCATGAAATTATTGATACGTAAATGTATACAGGATGCAAGACCAGAAAGTACGTACAAGGAAGCTTCTAGAAAAGCTTGTCTTTTGTGTTGATACTGACTCATTCTATTTACGCATTTCTTTTGTCCCGTAATTTGAGCCAACTGAGAATGAATGCTCTTGAAGTGATGAAATACCTTGAAGCGAATAATGTTTATAAAGTCAGAAATGACGCTATGAATCAAGACTCGAAATCCAGTGATTAAAGGTTAACACATATGTCTTACATAAATTCATATCTGCAAAACTGCAAAAACCGTGGTACTTACGACTCAGAGATTATCTGTCCCATGTTTATTGCTGGATTTTACGTTCATTGAACTCCTTGGAACCTCTACACATAGTAGCTTAAAATACATTGGGGCTCCATCAAAACCGGTTTTAAATGTATTCACATTTTTGCCATCCCGTACTTAAGCATCCATACGCATTGAAATTGTACTTGAGACGATTTGCTGAGACTGAGGCTGGTATAGTTGAGACTGGCACAGGCTGTAAGCCATCGTGGTATTTGCTGGAAGGTGAAAATAATAAATGATAAATTGCCTTGCCATGAACGTTTCAAGTTCAAGATTCTTATACAAGAGGCGCCTCCTGACTCGATGCTCCTTGCCTTGATCCATGAACCACCGGTTCATGGAAAATGATGTGAAGTGATTCATTTTTGTTACAATATGATTTAATTTTTATTTGCAGGAATCAGCCAGAAGAACTTGAGACGTCTCTTGAGCTTTGCCGTTGGAAGTCTGCTTGGCGATGTGTTTCTTCATCTTCTGCCCGAAGCTTGGGAGCATGCGCAAAGTAAGCTACTGGATTATGACATGACAATACCACATTGCCCTATTCAGAGTGGAGCTAATATCAATTCGAATTCGTGTCTTAATAGGCTACAGCACTAATGACCATGACACAATGCTGAAGATTGGAGTTTGTGTTTTGATTGGCATCATCAGCTTTCTATGCTGCGAAATGCTCATAACAAATGTATGTGGCCAAGAGGACGATGACGAGGAGTCTTCTGATTCCAGAAACGGCATTGGCAATGAAAATGACACATCTGACCCCATGCACAGTAGTAACAATAACCACGCTAAAATGAACGGTTACAATGCGCACGGCAACCACATTCTCAAGACTGAAATCCCTCCACCACCATCTCAACCAGCACAAGCAAGAAATCCTAAAGCATCACACAAGCAGGTAAATAAATAAATACAATAAATCGTGACTCACCAATTTTGGAATAATTTTCTCTACCATTGCCACACAGATTGCTGGATACCTGAATCTGGTGGCCAATTGCTTTGACAATTTCACTCACGGCTTGGCTGTCGCTGGAAGCTTCATTGTATCTCCAAAAATCGGAATTATTACAACCGCCGCAATTTTACTTCACGAGATTCCGCACGAAATTGGCGACTTTGCAATTCTTCTGCGCTCTGGTTTTAACCCGTGGTCAGCTGCTAAAGCACAACTCTCGACCGCAATTGTCGGACTTCTTGGAGCCATTTTCACCCTGAGCTGTGATTCAATGATTATTGGTGAGTGTCGTTATTTATTTGCTTGTATCTCACCAACCAGAGGCAAACATATGTTATTTTCACGTGGGTTTCATTGCAGGTGATTTTACCTGGTGGATTCTACCATTCACATCCGGTTGCTTCATTCAAATCGCAATGTCAAGCATTTTACCCGAGTTGTTGACAGAAGACAACCCAGTGGAATCTTGTCTTCATTTTATTTTTCTACTTTTCGGAATTGGACTGATGGGATTTGTCACATTCATTGGTGGAGTGTGATGCCAGCTGCCCAGCTGTCACGTTTTTGTCTAAGACGCAACTTCAAGCATTCAACCAGCGAAATCTCGTTCGTCTACGTCCAAAAATGATAATATTATAAGAATACAGGATAGCATTGACAGAAGCGTATTTATTCCTACTAATTCAAAGCGCGTGGAATCAGCGAGCGATTCTTAAACGAGATGTTTACTTTCAGACACGAGCGCAAGAGAACACAACCTTATCCTATATCTCTATCATAACAAATATTTTATTTATATGCATTGCTACAATTACGAATTATGTGATATCGTTCTATATCGTTCATTCACGACCTGTGAAACACACTAGTAGCATTAAGGACTCGGCAATTTCGCGATGTCTGATACAAGTCGAGGACATCGACAGAAAGAGTCGAGAATTGAGAGTCAGAACTGAAACTAGGTCATTAATACCTTGTAGTTTAAGTTAGATTAAGTACTCTACCAAAAGAAACATTGCTGTAATACTTTGACACAACGTAACGAACTAGTTAGGGGATAAGAAATTACAAGAATGGCTAAAAACTGAAATAAAACTATTTTGTGCGTACGTGAGACACTCTGCCCCAGGACGCATCATTTCGCGAGCATTTTTGCAGGGTGAAGAATGCGAAAGCCTCGCACAACAGTAGCATGGTTGTGCGTTTGCAAATCTCTTGTTGTTTGCAATATGTTCAATAACCCAATGCACGCATGTCAGGAATTTTCATTGCTCTTGTTGCTAACTGAAAGCCGAAACACGTACGCATCGCGAAAAAGCGTTCAGAGGAGCGGATTGGCTTCTCGCAGAGGCCGTAGTGGAGTTTTTGTTGAGGGGAAGCTTCGAGTGGTTAAACAGACCAGAGTGGGTGTCTGTGTCTTTGCAGGTTCAGTGGGTCGCAGTGCATAAGGTTCGATTGTCTTTGGACGCAACCCAGAACCCATTGTCGTCTGTACCTGCACTTCCTACACGGAATGTGGCATTTTTATTTAGCGTCATTATTAACAGAGAACAAGCGTTATCTTCATCGTAATAAATTTTTTTTTCTAATTGAAACCCAATCAAGAACGGCGACACGTAGAGCTGAATTTGTCAACTTTTACATTGAGTGATTAGCTGAATTTGAAGTTGAATTTTGGCCCGAGTTCTTGCAATGCATCATCTACGGCCGAGGTAATTGCATTGCGTGTACACTGTTTGACTTTTAATCGTTTGGAGTGAACGTTTGTGGTTGCAAAAAAGCGCGAGTCGGTGCTGTTATCAATTTCATTCGTTATCTGCTTTCTGTTTCAGAGCAAAGATGTTCCCGCATAGGAAGAAGCTACGACCTCTAGATCCAGCCAGCTCAGATGATGAGGACTCTGACGATTCGTCTGACAGCCCTGAAGACACTGAGCCCGTTGCACAAGAGGAACGCCCTTGTGCGATGGACAGGGATGGGGACAACATGAACCAGGAAGTCGAACATGCAACAATGCCCGCAATTCCCGTCGACGAGGGGGAACCTGGTCCTAGTCAACCATTCGGCTCAGCTCTCCAATTTTCATTGGATGCTTTCGACTTGTTTCCAAGCGGTGGTCCATACGAACTTCCACCAAATTTTAGCATAATGGATTTCCCACCGCCTACTCCGGGAGGGCCGGGCGTAGAGTCTCCAGTACCCATGCCGAGTGCTGGCAGAGACTCGCCGCAACCAGGCACAAGCAGGGCGGCCATGGCTGCAATGTTGTTGGAATCTCAATCACAGCCACAGCCGCCACTTCCTATTCCAACAATCATTGAGCCGGAGCCTGGACCGAGCACCTCGGCTGTCGTAATAACCAGTACGAGCAGAGCTGCAATAGCAGCCCAAACAAGACATCGCTCCAGTGCGAGGTTGAATCCGAAGCCTACACTCACCATACCAAAGGCACCCAGACCGATTACGGCTGTGCGAGCAAACAAGAACGATCCAACTGGAAAATCAAACCCTAAATCGTCGCTTCGTAGAATTTACAGCGACTTAATTGAGAAATGTCAAGGTTTTGAGGAGGAGGGGCTCGAGAGCGATCTGCAGAAAGTAATGACAGCCAATATCTCAGAAGGAAACCGGCTGTTTGAGGGCTTGAAAAGGCTGGGAGGTAAGAGTCCTTCAGATGAAGCTGTACTAATATGATTCTATGCTGGCTCATAAACTGTTATCTGTCCAGGTGGTCCTGGCGACATGCTGCTGGCGTTTCTGCACACTCAAATGTGCTCGCAAGTAATTCGATACAAATCGTACACAATTGGCAGTACAACGTCAGGCTTTAAGATGGACCAGCTGTTGAAGGCTATGGTACGCCGCATTCTGTTGTGCGGTGACCAGCCTTGCTAATTCGATTTGAGCATTTTATAGCTGGGGGAACACACAGGTGGCACGAATGATTCATATTCCCCGAGAATACTGACCCGACAGGTGGCAAAGGAGGCTGCAGACGCGTGCAGATCTGTTCCATACCTAGACTGTCTTATTGGAACCTTCGATCGCGAATTCCATCGGAATCAGAAGGACAAAAAGCAACGCGTATCACGTAAACGAGTGGTAGATCCGAACCAATCAGCCACTCAACATGAAGAGCTTAGCATGAGAGGCGGAGAAAAAGAAAACAGAAGTCCTGAAACTCTGAAAGTGGAAATATTTAAAATTCTTAAGAATTTGGAACGCGCAGGCATACCGAAGATGAATCTGCTTGAATTTATCCTTGACAAGAATTCCTTCGCAAACTCCGTGGAGTACTTGTTCTACGTAGGCTTTTTGATCCGAGACGGCTACCTCGCCTTGCTGCGCCAGAGAGGTATGGCTCCTACCCCTTTTCGCTTGACATTTTATGCGTTCGCTCATGACAAATGTCATTGTCAATTGACAATGTTTTTATGGCAGAAAATAGAATGATCGGAGATTCAGGTTTAATCATAAAACCGGACAAACCAATCCAGAAACAAATATTAGCGGAAGAGGAAGTCAGCGGAGTTTGTCGAAATCAATACATTCTATCGTTTTCGCCAAGGATGTGGAGGGTATCGTAATTTTGATTATGTTGCATGCTCTCGGTTCCAAATGCGAATTCTAATTTGTGGTGGCCTTTGTCTAGCAACTGGCTGCCGCCGCAACTGGAGATGACATCATTACCATGTACAGAACAATGAACACGCGTCCCTGACTGGACTACCTGTAGGGGCCCTCCTCTGAAATTATCAAATTGTGGCTATGTGTATGTAAATAAATAATTAATTCTATTCTATACCAAAATCGGCGCTGGTTCGACGGAATTTGTAAAATTTGTGGGAGTGGGGAATGCTATCTCAATCAAAAGCTTTAATTATTAGAGCACATACACATGAGATTATGCTTTGTATGAACATGGAAAGTAAGGACTGTTTTAATCATGGATCTAGTAAAATATCTCGTAAGTAGTTGCTTATGTAGTAATCATTACGCATGGAACTTAAACTTAGCTTTAAAGGATAAAATGTAAATGTCAATCATTAAAGGAAGACATCTTCAATATATACTTCATCATCGTTGCCATCATCGAAGGAGTAAACTACGTTGAAGTTTTTCTTCCCTGGTTTCCCATTTGCATCAGTTGGAAGTGGAGTTTGTGACTTTATGTCAGGAGATACTGGCTGATTCTTGAATTCCTGAAATTTGCATATAACCATTTTTGGAATTTGTATTATTTGCTTAGGTATTGTATTACTGTATTACTCAAATACGAATACATTAAATTACGTGTACGTACATCGTTGGAAGTTGGTGGTTTTTCTAAGGTGTCGGGAGTCTCGCCGAAATTCAAACGTTTGGCCTCTGCATCGTACTGATTGGTCACGAATTCATATGCCCGAACTGTGGTATGTGATTTATATTAGCACTCGGCCATGTCACAATCAATAAATGCTAATCACATTTTCACATATATCACATGCATGACCTCACCATCGTATTCCACGGAACGATTCAAGACAGCCATCCCAAGAGCAATGAGCACAAGAAGTCCCACAATAATTAAAATAAGTTGCTTAATTTTGAGACTACACAAATACTGGCACGACGGTCGGTTCGGTTGTTCCAGACAAAGCACTGATGAGCCAGGAGCACGAGAGGCGAGGACCTGCAATCAATTTTAAAGAAGCTACAACGGCTGCACGTTTCTGAATACAAATACATTCAGTGTGTTTAAAATTGTTGTAAGTCGTACCTCAGTCAGCCCCATATTATACGTTGGACTGTGACAGTTGCTACGTCCTGAATCAAGTGCGCCTGCACCGAATGGAGACAAATTTCCAAGGCCAGAGTAGAAGGATGTAGTTGAGCCTTGGATGTAAGTTGGAAGCGAATCCTCGTACGAGGGACTTGAATAGGATGGAAGTGGGTACCTGGTCCGAAGCGTTGTAGATGGTCCCATGAAGTGGCTGCCCAGGGGTTGATTCTGAGTATGAATTGAAGGGATTGGGCGACAAAGAGTTTGTTGGTAAGCTTTATGCTGCTGAGAAGCGTTTGGATGTGGTCGCCCGGTGTGCCAAACGGTGCCCCCGTGCCTGGAATACACTTGTGGTTTGACTGGCTGAGGCTGGTAATACATCTTAGCGTTGTACTCGTCTGAGCCATAATGCTGAGGATATTCTCGGGATGATGAGGAAGACGTTGATGATGAAGATGAATGATACGACATTTTAAAACAATAAAACTAATAAAATATAACCGAGTGAATTAAATAAAAGGGTAAAACTCGTGAAGCCTTTCACAAAGAATTGACTAAAATTACTGGTTATCGTTGCTACGATGCTTCCAGTTGCAAGAGACCGTCCTGGCTGAGACTAGTTGCGTGACTGAAGGGACGCGGAGTTCATTCTGGCTTTTTCGTTAGCATCGACCCTTCACAAAGATAAAAATTCTGTTGCCTGTACGAACCTGCTTATCAAAGTATGGAAACAAACCTGCTTCTCCAGTTCCACTCACGCAAATCAAACGACAAATGTTAATAGTGGTCGCTTTGATGCAAGGTCTGCCAGATACGGTACGAATGCATGACATTATCGTTAGAAATCTTATGGGGCTGCTACCTATGACATGAAATGGCATGGTTTCTTTTATCTTCATCAGGAATTTGGAGCCTGGAACTGCTTTAACTAATTCAGAATTGAGGCAGCATGAGAGAAAGAAACAAAGTTCTCCAGTCCTGCAGCGTAATGCTCCCGTATGCAAGATTACAGTGTTGCCGAACGAATGCGGAATCACTGGAGCCGGTCGCAGTTTTCGAATTATGCAAAACTCCTCGACTCTTCAGCCGCAAGTGTGCACGTACCGGCTCATCGTCACGGGCAATAACGTCGAGGTTGATTTAATTTGATTAATCATAAACGATGAAGCATAATTGTTAACGAGCCTAAAGACACAGGTTGGAGGCCCGATGGGATTTCCGCATAAAATGTGCACATGCGACCCGTCGCGCTTCGTTTTATCACAAATTTTTACAAATTTTGTGCAGTTTTTCCTCAGAAGCGACAGTGACCCGATCGGGCTGGAAGAAAGCGAAATTGCTGGAGCGTGCTACCTGTGTTCGATTCCTGGCCAGCCAAAAGGCGGAAGACTCAGTGAGAAATTCGTAGATCGAATTGACCGATGCATCAAAGTTTATCGACTGGTTAACATAACCCAAAGAACAACGTGGATTTCCGGATTTCCGTCTCTGAGTGTGACCTTTACTCCGGAATACATGAAATCGTTCTGTGAGATCTGGGGCAAGGACGAAACTAGAACAGACTTGGATGAGCAGACAATTTTGAACGCATTTGACAGGTCGCTACAATGGTGAGAAAAAACTTAGCATGGAAACTTGAGTGACTAATTAACCCTCCCCCTAAACTTTGCTGTGTTTGTGCTGCAGGCTGTTCCAAAAGCATTCCGAGCTCGGAAGCGTCGCATGTCCATTAATCCTGATGGAGAAGGATCAATTTCTGAACCAACAAATTATGCTGGACAGAGCGTATATGACAAATCATTCCGTTTTTTGGGTTTTGTGGAAAATTCCATACTCCAGGCCGGACTCACTAATCCGGAACGGATCAGTAAGACTCACACAGACACAAGTAGATGCGCGACATTAAGCAATGACCGTAGATATTTTCTCAAGATCAGTATTGGATTGACACCTCCGCCAGGAGACATGTGCGAAACCCCGGACACGTTTCCGATGACTCAGTACAGGAAAATGCTGACTGCCTCATTCATTAATCATACTTGTAGGCGGGTTGGCTACAAAATTGACACTGAATGCTACTTTAATTTGCCAACGAACAACGACAAGTATGCATTGACTATTTTCGTGGTGAACGAAGAGAATTTCAACGAATCCGATATCAAAAACATTCTGATATTCCGAGTTGGAGATGTGCTAACGCGAGAATCATCAAGCGCGACAAAATTTAGCAAGCGTGAGACAATCGGATCGTTTTTTATGTGAGTAAATTTTATTTCGAATGCACTTAATCAGTCATTTACAAAAAGCGTTTCTAATTTCCGGCTCAGGAGATGTTTTCGAGCAAATGAAAAACAACCAATGGGGAACCCGCACACAACCGAGCCCATTTCGACCGAGAAGTTAGCAGTGTCTAATGCGGCACTGACGCAAGCAGCGATAAACTTCGACCTGTTAAATTCAAATCCAGCAGTGCAGCTGGAGTTGGAACCGTCATCGGTGACCAACTCCAGGGAACACGGTATGTGTACAAGGAATAGTATCTAACCCTGATGAAAAGAATACTTTTTTCAATGAAAAATCTCTTTTATTTCAGATTCATTTATCATTCTGTACAATTATTCCAGATTGATTTCAGTTCTCAGAAAATTCGCCGAGAAGGTGGCGGACGGACAATATCCTCCAATTCCAGAGCTAGACTCGATCAACTTCTCCGGATTGGACCACGAAACAGTGAGAAAATGTTTGTAATGATCAAAGGGACGACTAGATCAAAAATTCTATCATATACGTGTAGGAGATTGCGCTGGTGCAAATGCTGTTGGATTGGCCGAGGATCCTGGAAAACACGGTAGACTTTTATCGCAAGGAGATTAACATAAGAATTCAATTGAAGTTTATTAAAGAGTTGGCGTACCGATTCAATGCCTTCTACACTCTTATTTCGGTGCTGACGGTAAGTTTATTAAGCACATTTCACACATACACCCCGTGAATCAATACTCCCATTTTGATCTTGCACCTTTACCAATTTTTTCAGCCGCCTTCTTCTCCGCATGAATTCCAGTTGATGTTCACCAGAATATATTTTCTCCGCGCAGTGCGGAATCTATTTCACGACTTTTTCGATCTAATGCTGATCGAATTTGACGGGAATGAGACGAAATTATAATCATACGTAATTCTAATAAATTTGAGCTGACAATTTTTATTCCATTCATCATATTTCCAATTGAGGAGAATCGAATCAATTCAGGAGATGACCAGAGGCAAATCAGGCTCGTTCAATGTTCAATCCACTGCAACGTTCATCGATCAAAGCGCAGCGCGCGCAATAATCAGAAACGGTCAGCCTAGAGCCATCTAGCAGATGTTCTGCAACCAGATCCCGCACATTTTGTGCATGATGGTCACATTACTCGGCATCTGGTCGCAGCCCGACCACAACGCACATGCATTCCTCCCAAAGCAATGCAGCGGCTGCTGGAGATGAGGTGCGCTGCGATGATCATGCCTTCCAGCAATAGGGCATCAGGGTAGACGTAGAACGAAGCTTCGGCTGCTGCACCCGACCAGACTCGCTTCGCATAGTAATTAGGAACAATCGTCTCGATAACGTTAATATATATTTTTGGAACAAATCGCAGTAATTTAGTAGTTAACTCCGCGTCCCTCGCTCAACACGACCAGAATTTTATTTTCATAGGCAACAAAGACTCACATATGAATTCACTTTACATTTTCGGTTTTATTTGTTCGCAATCAAATCACTTCAACGCAAATTGCAATCGCAGCAATGAGAAAGAAGGACTTAGCCCTTCGAGTGCATCATCCCAGCGGTGGTAAGTCCGTCCGACGAGGACGCACATTGTGCCGGTTGACCGACCATCTGTAATTTGTGTCTTGTGACTCTGCAGCCGCACTACCATTAGATGCCATAGAATTTTTAACGACGTATCCGGGACATGAGACCCACGCTGAGATTATCGAGCCTGCTACTGTTGAAAAGTATCAATCACCAAAACTGAGACAAATGTAAGCCAACATATTGACCCGCGCGTCGGTTCTCGTGAGACTCCGTGATATGAGATTTCAATGATTTTCATTTATCCTTTGCGTAGCCACTTGAGAAATAATCACAATGAATTAGAAAAATCTCGACGAGCGCAATTGAAAGGTTGCTTGGAGAACTTGAGCGAAGTTGTGCCAATGGGCAATGACACCAAGCAGACAACTTTGGGGTTGCTGACGAGGTCTAGACGATACATCAAATTTCTTGAGGACAGAGAAAAGGACCACCTGGCCGAGAAGGAGGAGTTGATCTTGGAGCAGAATCGATTGAGGAGCAGACTCGAAGAGCTGCAAAATTCTGGGTCTGAGGAGGAAGGCGATTACACCACTACTCTCATGCACGAGCACGAGCCGGAGATGGCTGACGATATCGATATGGATATGGCGGACCTCCCTTACGTTAACAAATTGGAGGAAGAAGTGTCTTCCTCGTGTGACTATGATGATCAGCTCCCACATATGCTGAAAAATAGGGGGTTTGAATTGGCGTCCGAGGCCATTGGCAAGGAGATCAATCTGGCAGACGCAGGTAATTAATTCTAATCTGCTATAATCGCGGTCCTCGCGAGAGTTTTCAATACGAATGTATCTAACTCTGGATTCAATTGTTTGCAGAGGGTTATTGTTTGCTTCTTGACGACATCGACATCGTGGAGAATTTGACGTATGACCACGAGCTTGGCAAAATCATAATTCAGGGGCAACTGCGTAGGCGAGACCGTGATGATGTTGAGTTGGTCCAAGTGATCATTTAATCTGCACGACAATTTTTCTACGCCCCTCTTTAGAAATTTCTTTTTATCATAAATTTGCTTATAGATCGTATAGTATAGATCACCAAAGAGAAAAGCTTAGTTTATGTGTAGTCAAGAACTTTTGGTTGCACCTTTATGAAAATTGTCCACTAAGCGTAAATCGAGGAACCGGAGAAATGGGATGCATGAAGAAGAAGGACGGGGACTAGAATCATGAGCAAATACAGCGGAAAGTATTGCATTTATTAAGCATAATCTCTGAAAACTGTTTCTACCATTTGTATTTTGCGTGTACTTTCTTTCCTTTTCTACCTTTTGACCGCCTTTTGAGTTTTTGTAACACCATGCTAGATAAGAAATAAGCTTCGGATAGGGTGGGTTTATTTGAAGGTTTTTCTGAAATGTGTTTCTATGCCCTTTCGTTTTGACAAAAATAAATCAACTATTCTTGTGACGGAATATTTTTCATCTACGCCGCCGTTCGTGGCAGCGTTCAGCTGAGTCTGCCGTTATTTTTGATGTCACCGGAAGTGCCCTGCGTCAGCCTGCCAATTTTTGCGGCGTTTTCCTATAAAAAGTCTACAAATTCCATGAATGTGCTTTCCTACTTGCGAAGCAAATCAGCAATCGTGTTCCGTCTGCCCATAAGCCGCCGGGTTCATGGGATGAATCCGCACGAATTCTCACACATGATTACCATAGCATGTAAAAATACTTTCAATTGCATCCACAGTGCGGCGCTCGAGTGATTATCTCTTGTCTCGAGAGTGCTCATGATTTCATACTCAACAGCGCTTGCGATATTGGCTTAAACCTGAGAGTAGGCAGCACATTCGGTTATTTTTTTGTCGTGATTCTTACGGATTGTTGCAAAAATCAGGACTTCATTCGAGTATGAAATTTTTTTAAATTGTGACATGCGCCTGCACTATGCCGAATTCGCAGGGATATTTCACGGCGAAGCTACTTCGTGTGAAGAATTTTACAAATACTGCCACTGAAAACATTCCCAATTAAAACATTGCGACCACGGTACGGGAAAATAGTAAATGCTCAAATCATTCCAGTCATTAATGCATGAAGCCCGCCCACAAAGTGACGCTACGGTCACAATATGACTCAACGAAGGCAGCTACAAGACTACCAGATGGTTTCACAGCTGACATTGCCGGGTAGGGTAAACCCTGGTTGTGGAAAAGTAAATCGTTTCCAGTTTGAAACTGAAGTTCAGTGAACAACAGAGCTCAGACTTAATCAAAGCATTCAATGTATCTTACCTTTACGAGGTTCATATTCATAATTCAGGTAGTCTATTCGAGGCAATTTCAGAGTTCATGGGCGCCAACGAACGAAACAGTACGAGAAGCCTATAAGTGCGAGCGAACTGGAATGCCACAGTCGACTCGGAGTTGGCAACAAGAAACTGCTGGAGAAGTCGTGAACAAGTGCGCTATAATCACTCATTAAACCCCAAAGTTACCCTTGAGAATTGTTGACGAGAGAAAGTTAAACAAGTCGAAATCTCTTTTGAACATTTTCTTCTTCGAGTTCCTCCTCCAGTATTTATCTTTACCCTTTCTCTCCATCATCGCGGCTTTAATTTCAACTGTTCAGTTTCACACGTTCTTTGTCATCGGCACAAAAGTTTGCCACGAAAGTAGCTGCGCGCAAAATTCTTTTGACGAATTTCGCACAAAAGAAGTGTGAAAGTGCGCGAGTCAACGTTTTCGCCGGTCTTTCAAAGTTGAACCTCATTAAAAGCAACCCAATGGCCAGTCTCACTGAACCAGCAGAACCTATTTCAGCCACTGGTTTCCAAGGTCCGGAAGTTTTGCCCGGAACGATCTGAACAATCGGCATTGAAAAAGCAATGCTTCGAAAGCTGCGTGCAAGGAAGGGACAAACTTTCAAATTCTTTGCTTTCGTGATTCTTCATTTTGACCAGATTCAGTGCGCTCCTGAAGAAGAGCACTTCCGTTTTATTATCCAGTAGGAAGCAACTCGTGTAAAAATAGGAGGATTATGGGAATTCATTATTAAAATTGAATCTATCTTTAAAGATCCTCCCGCTTAGTGTGCCTGTTTCCTCTGTTCCGGTACGATTCATGGGTTCAGAAACGTAGTATTCTGACGTGTCTCAAGCAAGTCGATGTTGTATAAACCACGCTATGTCCTCATCGTTTCTCCTGTTCGCGTCGAAATTCACACTGCCAGAGACCAAAACTCACCCATACCTATGCAGTGAGTGTTTGAATTCTTTTACATTAGAAGATACAAGGTTCCTGTGAGCAGCAGCGAGGTGAAACCGCCTTGCGCGAAAGCCAGTCCACCACGCATGTATTAGCTGCTCGTGGTGCGGAGTACGAGAAAATTGGAGAAGAATGAGAAAATCGCCTATAAAGCGAACCCACCGGTTCCAACGCACGTCAGTCTTACTCATACGAACCGCATAAGAAGAAGAAGGGCCGAAGCGTGGAAAACGAGAAACTTTTCGCCAAACCATAATATTTGAACAACGCTCAACTGAGAACGTGAAGAATAATCACAGCGATAGCAGAAAGAATCGAATCTTTTCGAAACAAACTTTGCCACAACCACACGAAGTTTCCAATTTCACCCTGAATACAGCTCGTAAGCGTGAATCAGATTCTGTGCAGATTAAGAAATCTCAAGTTTTAACCAGAGCATTTAAAACGCAGTTCGCGTGTCTCAAATCGTACCCGCCAGCCATCTTTCTCAGGAAAATGCGACAAATCATGTCCCAAGTGCAAATTCGTGACACTGAAAGAACTTGAAGCCGGACAAAGGCTGATTAGAGAGTGACTGTTCATCTTTGTAGAGATAACTGTGAGTTAAAATAACTGGCCATGAATGATTCGATCCCGGTGAATCCCGAAGCTGGTTGAAGCGGCGACAGGGCGTCTGACAATTTATTCAGAGCAGCGAATTAGTGTAGAGAACCTTTTGCTTTGTAGAAGAATTTCCTGGCATTTTAAAATCTCATCGCGTCTGGTCTGATTCGAATGAGCAGCAGCACGAATTGAAGACTCGAGCAGCGAGGACGGCGTTCGTGAAACTGAAAGCCAGCGTATCACCTGCAATCCATATCCCATATGTCTACGCAACAGCATCGGAAGCAACCCACCATATCATTGTCGCCGTCATCATCAACTTCAGCATCATCGCGTTCATTGACAACACGATCTTCAGCGTCAGAATCAAAGCCAGTACCAACATCGTCCCCTGTTTTGGAGTAAGCAGCCAAACCATTTGCATGGTAAGTGGATTTCTTTTCTTTTTCTCTTCGATGAAACCGTGAGAGCAGAAGGGTCCGAAACTTCCGAATCCGCATCTTGCCATTGCCGTGCCGCGAGTCTCAGAGGGCACATTTCCGCATTTTGTATGAATGCAGCGCGGAACACGCAGTAAAGACAAACTAGCTTCGTTGAACCAATTACCAATCCACGCAGAACGAAACACACACGAGCATGAGGCATTCATCATCGTGGAAGTCAGACGGCATGGCAAGGCGAGGCAAGGCTTTAAAGGACGACAGTTTAGAAAGTTGTTTACAAGTACAACAGCGGAGAGCCGTAAACATACAAAATAGCTTATTTTTTGACCAGAAACTCGGAGTAAAAGCAACTTTGATTTTTCATCAACAAAGCTGAGTGTGAGCGTGGACGCGATGCGTAAAGTTTGTACTACTCGACTACCTCGTGTTAGCAGTCAGCAAACAGAAAGAAACAGATTTTCGTCTTTCGCTTTTCTCTTTCACTTTTCATGGTTGAGGTACGCTGGTAAATATATTGCTGTTTTTCTGTGTTGAATCACTGCTACACGCAGTCTCGAGTTCACAATCGTACCTCTTTGATTCCAAGTAGAAAGGCAGCACAACATCAATGTTGAGAGGAAAGAAAGCAGGTTCGGACCAGTGCAAACTTAAATATTGCTATGAAACGTGTATTACGAGAAATGAGAGTTCATGTCAACTGTAAAGAAGAATGTAATGGATCCAGGAAATGTCAAGCACTTACCTTAAGCGTGCACAGTCTGCTGAGTCGTCTAGTGCCATTTCTAATCCTTAAACACGAGAGTAAACAGCAAACAGCGACGGAGTAGTAACTAGCGAGTGAGTGCACTCGAAAAGAAGGATTTATCAATGAATGAACGTGCAGGCTGAAATACGGCAACTAAAGGACCAAGATGTATCCACCGCGGTCTTGCAGAAGAATGAAGTGAGGTGATGAGAAAGGCACTGCAGAACAAAATCACGTGCTTAAAACAACAATACGTGTTTGATTCGAGTTGAAAGGCAGAAGCACCACGCTAGATTCGTTAGTTAACGCACCACCCGGATTTATTGAAGGCACTGGGCTGGGACGGCAAAGGAAGGAAGGGCAGCCAAAATATAGTTTAAAATCAAACGCTGCACCTGACCCGGCCGCTGTCCTACAAAAGATCGAATCCGTTGAGGAGGAACCGTTGAAAGCAAGACGGCCAAATGCGAACGTCGAGCAACGTTCGGTAGTCAAATGCGTGCTGTTAATAGATGGAAATGTGAGAATAGATGAATTTAATGCATCAGTTCAGCGTCTAAGCTCTGAGCAGTCTTACGAGGACGTAGTACAATAATTACAACAGAAAAAGGCACTCACGAAGAAAGTAAACCATCAGCAGTTTCCCAGCTCTTTTCACCAAACTTTCTCGGCTGTATTTGTTTATAGAACTCGGATCCATTATTGCTTTTTCTTCGTGCTCTTTGATGATTTCTTCTCATAAGCCTCCGTCTGTCTGTCTGACCTTTCCTCAGTGCACAGCCCCATTCATTCGTTCCCGAAACGAATAGCAGAGCAGTTCGGATTTCTTTGAAATCAGACCCAAGCCTCAATGGAGGCAGAGGAAAGGCGTGAAAGAAGGCGAAGAGGTCAATAAACATCACGCGTAATAGGCCAAGATGTTAAGCATTAATAATATCCGCAAATAAAGCACGCCTAAACACAAGATTTGCAGCCTGATTTAACCGGAGTGTTCCTTCCCAATGTTTACAACTTGGATTTGCATTGCGCATTTTGCTCGTCCAAGTTCAATGCAGTGGTTGCCTGCCCACACTTCGCGGAATCTGAATTCCTCGCTGTTGCTACTGCCAAAGTGGCATTGCGTACCGCAGAGACTAGTTATAGTATAGATTATTTATAGAATTACAAGACTGAAGCACGAAATCATTTTCTTTCATGAAACGATCATAAAATGATCGGTAGCGTGGATTGTGATTTCAAAACGTTCACGCGGACGTTTTCTCACTTTTGACGTGAAGAAAGTTTTACCTGAATGAATGAATTATCAGTTATCGTGACTATTGAAGGTGTGCATGACGCTGACATTGAAATGCCTGCAAGCGGGCCTGCGTCCCGGAGAAGTTTGATCTTGTCCCACATGCAGGTTTAAAGTGAGCACCCTCCAGCTATGCACACTATGAAGGCTTCTGGGTCCGAGTTCCACGAAGTCGATGGACAGAAGCGGCCTCAACAAATGCACAATGAAATCATAACAAATTATGAATTATAACCACAAACCAGATTAATAAAAGCATACAGAACACATGACATTCAAGTAGATCAGCCAAATTCTGTACTCAGGTTTCGGGCTCGACACAAATCCCGACTCACACTCGGAGTTTGCATTTGACCATGAGACCAATTTACTGAAGCACGACAGAGTAAATTCTTATGCTGGGCAACCATAGGCTCAGGAAGAGTGAATTTCCACCCGACCAGCGCCGTCGATATCTGTTTGGCATTGATATATTGTTGGGGAATTCGTGCAGAAATGGTCACTTTGCATGTA
>WIXG01000413.1:0-61241 GCA_009869945.1 Mesaphorura yosii | reverse complement strand
TCACATGAGGAAGTTGTGCCCTACTGGGAGCTAGGAGAATACTACCTCATCATAACCGAATCATGACCATGACATGCCAAGTGCACCGAAGCTAAGCCAGATAGAATCATTCAGGATTAAAGGACAGCCGTGGTTTACGCCAGGGTGAATTACACATGTCCGATTGAATTGAATTTTGTTAAATTCTGCTGCATTTATTATAGAAAAATAAAAGAGAGTAGGGATAATTGATGACAAACCGATGTACTTATATAAATCCTGTATGTATTTTCGGTGTGCTTCAATTTCTTCAACTGCTCGCCTCCATGCTTGTCCCACGTTTCATTTTCACAGCATTCTGCAGCTTTTGCCTGCAATTAAAGAAGAGGTTCTAATAAAAAAAGCTGTCATCGTGGCATGAATCATCACAACAGTAAAAATTGCTAATATAACTCACACTATCATTTGTATTCGGATAGGCATCGGTATCGTGATCGACAAGTCAGAGGTTTGGAGGTGGCTAATTATGTCCATCAGCTCCCTGTAGTTCACGAACTTCTGCTGAGCGCAGGCTCCGCAAAGGAGCCCACGATACTTCTTGTCCTCCTTCCGATCCCCGTGCAGGAGCTGCATGCTGTGCGTGTGAAGTGCAGTGATGAATTTCAGGCACCAACTCATCAACTCCTCCAACTTCTCCGCCAAGTTGAGCAGCTCCGACTTCCGCGTCGCCATTTCGCAGAGCGTGTTCTTTAGTTCGACGGAGACGAGAGGATCGAAGGTGTGACATTCATAATCCAAGTCGACGAGCCTCAGCTTGACGTTTGTGTAGCAAGACTGCAAAGACGCATCGCTGAGCGATTCCACGGCCACTTCGAGTTGTCCCATGGCATACTTGAGCAAGTCGTGGCTGTTGGAGAGAATCACGTCCAGAAGCTCAAACTCTTCTTCTATGGTGCACGATTCAATCGGAACTGCTGTTGAGTCCATGTCGGTGTTTATCGTCATGTCGTCGGCGCTCAACATAATCGCGACGCTGCCGTCAACTGGATAAGCAGTTTCAGCAATGTTTTCGTAAAGTGTGACATTTTCTGGCATGGCCTCCTGTGGGTAGACTGGTCTCCGCGTCCTCTCAAAAGGTATGGAAAAGTCGGCGGCTCGTCTCTTGAAAACGACGTCGAACTGTTGGTGTAGCTTCTTGTTTGCTCTCAAGAACTTCTTTGACACGGCCGTGGTATTCGTAATTCTGGTCAGCAAGTTTTGTGTGAGTCCAGTCGCGTGGATCATTTCTGAAGAGTTGATCACGTACGGATTGGTGAACTCTCGCCTTCCTTTAGATTTTGATGAAGCAGATTTGGAATTCTTGCGGCCCTTCGCGTCACTGGTGCCGTTAGGCTTCGTCGATTCTTTCGTTACGGTGCAGATTCTGTGAATTAGGTGCGTCCCAATCATTAACGTCGCTTTAAACCGCCCAAATAGCTCAACACGATCGGAAGTGGCAGACGGGAAACTCAGAATGTCATACACTCCACGAACTTGACGTTCTGTCTTCGAAAACAGCCCCACAAGATGTCCAAGAAATCCGGTGCATACAATCAACTCGTCGTTTGTCAGCGTTTTGATTCTCTGAGGTGCGGCCAAGAACGCGATGGTGGTTGCAGTAGATTTGTTGGATTTCAACAGCGTCAAGTCCACCAAGATTGGATGCTCAGTTTTTTTCAGAATGGGCTTTAGATGCGACACCAGCGCCTCTTCTTTCGGTGAGCCCCCAAGAATCGGCTTGTATGGCCCCTCCTTTACCGACGTGACGCACGTTGCCACGCGATTGAACCGGACTTTGCAGACTCGGTCCACAAATGGAATGGATGACTTGCGGTATTGTGCCCTCCGATTGCTCTCCTTCCAACGAATCAGAGTCGACGATTCCTTCTCCTCGGGTTCCTCCTTTTGGGGCATAGAAATCTGAACAAATTTGCGGATATTCGCTTTCTTTTCCTTTACGTCCATTGCTTCTTGTTCTTGGAAGGGCCATTGGATCAGATGCTGTCAAATCAACTCATGTCAACTCACTCACTGCAGGTTTCAGGAAGAAAGATTCAAAATTACAACACGCTGTGCGTTTATCAGCAAGTAGGAACGGAACAACGTTGGTGCATAGCCGTAACTACTTCATTCAATCAGCTAGCGTGTGTGTAGATTACTATAGAATTCATGTCGCCATCGTCACGTGTGTCTCATAACAAGGCTCGCTTTGGATGAGAATTCTGATTTCTGATGGATTATCACTCAACCTGTATGCGGCCATTCAAAAATTTTGGGTTCGATCAAAAGCAGAACTCATTACTCTCGAGATGAATCTTCCACACATGAAGGCCAGACAATCCAAGCAAGACCCGCGACCACCGTCGGCTGGTGCCCCACTGCATCAAAGTATTGGAAGCCTCTCCCTCCAAAGCGGGAAAAGTGTCGCCATATCCATCAACGGCGACGGCACTGCGAGATCTGGCTTTCACTGATTATGAAAATGGAGAAACGCAACCCGAAAAGGTACGCGTTTCAGTCGAGCCGATCGTAGTTTGATCCCACTTATCAGTGACGCGACGGTGACACGTGGCCTGTTTCTCGATTCTAAAACTTACAGCCAGTGTCTCGGGCAGCTTCAGTACTGAATGAGTCAGAACATAACTTAGGCTAAGGCGTACAACCCGAACAGGACGAGGTGGGTGAGGATAACGAATACGATTCAGAGACTCAAGAACAAAAAGAAGGCAATCAAGACGAATACAAGAAGGAAGGCGCTGAACCTGGAGCAATTAGAGATAGCCAGCTGATGGTCTCGAAGAAAGACGAACTATTTGAAAAGGGCTCTTCAAGTGCAGGAAATTCTGAATCACCCTTTTCCACCACCGTCTACCACGTCTCAACCGAAAGTGGATCCAAGGGTAGCTCAAAAGATAGTCTCAAAAGCGGAAGCAGCAGCAGGAAATCTGACTTGCTCCAAAGAAGCCACAGCGGAATCAGCGGCAACGGAAGCCAGCAGAGCGTCCAAGGTATTAGCAGTGGTTGTGGGGTGGGCGGTATCCAAGTCACGAAAAACGATTTGGGTGCCATCAGTTTCAAGTTGCCCAGAAAAATCACGCACAAGACTACCATCAAGCTTGCGCATTATCCTCAGCCTGGAACGGAAATTGTGAACATCGACAACTCAGTGGCTACTCCGGACGTCCAACGGTCCGATCCAGCCATGCCTGTGGGAAATGAATTCGGTGACCAAAGCGAAGAAGTGTGCTTCCTTCCTCAGAACAAGAAACAGCTGCAAAATGGGCAAGGTCAAGGGCAGGCGGGGCTCTTGGCGACCAACTGTAACTTCAGGACGTACAATCTCGGACAAGGCACAGGCGCAGCGTGTAACGCTCCTTCTAGTCCAATCCCTTACGCAATTGCGCAGTACAACGTGCAGATGCAACAGCAAATGGAGCAGCAGCGCCAACAATACCAACAATTATGCCAGTCGTACTGCAATACTTTTCAAGCGAACAACATTTGCCGTCTGCGGCAATGTTGTCCGTCCGTGTCCGTGCCCGGCCCCAAGAACGTACTGCGCACAGACGCCAACACCAGCGTACAGCTACAACAGTGTGCATCACCGCCACAGTTACGGTCATGGCAGTGGCGGCGTCGGTGGCCGTGGCCTCTGTGTGCTGCTGCCGAGGTATTGCTGAATGCTGATCAAAAAGACAATCAAAATCAACTTTAGCTGCAGGTCACGTCAAGCACAAGGCGAAAGAGCAATAAGCAAGATATTCTTGTATTTGATATTTGAACACTCAGAGAGAGAATAAAATTCCAAAGTGGATAAGGCAGGATATTTTATTTTATTTATTATCGAAAATGTAATTGACTTGAAGGTTAAGGTTAAGACCCAAGTATTAGCCTGGGCTATGAATAGGAATTCAGCACAACAGCTCGTACTCATGCTGCGATCGTCACCGAGACGGAGACCGCGGCTTTCACATTTCACTAGAACAGACATACCGCAAGAGAATTTGAGGCTGTCTCGGGCTCTGGTAATGACAAGTGAGCGGTGAGATAAAAGCAGTAGTAAAAGTTCGAATAGTTCGGGCAAATGCCACAGCCGGAGTCAGAATGTTGGATCAATATCAGATTTCCATGAGCAAAGATTAAACAATTCAGTCCGTGAACGTGTTCTCCCTTCACGTTGCTCTCTGTCAAAGTGAAATTTAATATTTCATGTAAAGTGTAAACACAAAAGTTTTTGTTCAATGTATGCTGTCCATGTCCCGAAGACAAAGGCAAGCGGTCTTTGGGGAAAGCACTAAAATCACTTTCTCAAGTCTTCAACTTCATTTACACACAGATGCGGGCAGGACGCGGACGCAGTAGAAAGCTGTACGTGTGTATGTGAACGTGGGCACAATCAAATCAGGAAATCTTCCCGAACGACAGAGCCGTTTTTGAGTGTGAAGTAGTAGCGTGGGCTTCTGTGCAGCCGGAGTCCGAGGCGATGTACGATATTGTTTTGCTGGCTGATCCGTTCAGTGAGTATTTAGCGTGGTAGTGGTGAAAGTTTCGCTCGCGGCTCAGCACAGCGAGCACAAGCACACAACTCACACGGCTCACGGCCCACACGGCAGCGGTAGGACTTTCACTCTCTAGCTTGATGTATTTCTATTTTATTTATTCGAAAGCAACTTCCTATTACAAGGCCATTACGTTTCCAGCACTCAACACCAAACTTAAGTTGATATTGCGTGAATAGTAAAACTCAAATGAACTTAAAATTAATTAAATTAGCATGGAGCGTGCACAATAAAACGCAGCCTTACATTCTACTTACATTATTTAAAGCATAATCAGTTAATCTTGTGTTAAAAGCTAGAACAGAATCATTTTCATCGACACTGGTTCCACAGAGTTGCGCCATAGTAAGAAATACATTTTTTCTCCATTTCTTTTGCGGGGGTAATAAGTAGCCGGAGTTGCTGCTTGTTGCGAGTGGAATACGAATGGAAGTCACAATTTTCCTTAAAAAGTTCTTTAAAATATAATGGAGCAACATTAAACTTCATGATTTTGAACATTGTGAGAAGAACAACTCGTGAAGACCACGTTGTGAGAAGAACAACATGTACTCGCTAACTTTTTAGAATACCCATTAAAGTGTTGATATTACGACTTGGTCTTACTCGTCTTGCATGTCCCGTCTGCCGTCTTTCAGTGCTTCGCTTGTACTCATCGACCTCAGCACAGAAGAAGAGCGAACAAATCTTTTGGTGTTTCTCGATCAATAACTTGTAAATTCCTCTCGCACCAAACGGCTGAATCGAAACTATTTTTGTATTTTATATTAACCCCACTGAATTTGGGCTAATTCGTAGTTTGGAGTCTGTATCATGGAAGAACCAGTGAGAAGGTAAGGCGTTTGGCATTTAGCGTTTACATTCACATTCTCATTTTACCTCGTTCATTTAATTACTTTACCACATGTACATTCGGTGTGCATTGCAAAACTTTCCAAATTAGATCAGTTATGCAGCATTCTCGTTTGCAAAATTCATGCTAATCTTTCAACCTCTGTGCCTGCTTCTTGCTTTATACAGAACGCGTCTTCCAGCCAAAACTCCGAAGAACGACTTGAGTATTTGGTCGGTGCTCAAAAGTTGTGTCGGGAAAGATTTGTCCAAAATCGTGATGCCAATCCAGTTCAATGAGCCGATTTCCTTCTTGCAACGTATTTCTGAGGCGCTGGAGTACAGCCAACTGCTAAAGATTGATTCGACAGACGAAGTGGAGCGAATCGAGGCTGTCACGGCGTTCGCGGTGAGCGGTCTTGCGTCCAACCTGGACCGAATCGGGAAACCATTCAATCCCGTCTTTGGCGAGACGTATGAACTTGTACGAGATGGATACCGGTAAGAACAAGAAAAATTTCCAATCCAATTGCGCACAAGCGAGAAAGTCAATTGCTATTTTATGGTCGTTGTTCTCGCCGTTAGTTTGGTTTGTGAGCAAGTGTCCCATCACCCGCCAGTTTCATGCTTTCACGCTGAGTCCGATACGTTCGTCTTCCATGGGTGGATTTACCCGAAATTAAAACTGTGGGGTAAATCGATCGAGGTGCATCCAAAAGGAAAAGTGACACTATTTTTGAAAAAGTAAGCAAATCTCTACCATGAATGTGGTTTCCTCATAATGCATAACAAGAGCACTCCTTTGAAGCATTCGTCAATTATGTTTCCACAGGTTCAATGAAACGTACACGTGGAATAATGTGTACTGCTCCGTTCATAACGTGATTGTCGGGAAATTATGGATTGAGCACCACGGAACAATGGAAGTTGCTTGTAATGAGACTGGGCTCAAGGCAATTCTGCACTTCAAACCTGCTGGGTGGTTCCACAACGTGCTGCATCGCGTGGAAGGTTTCGTGACAGACACAAAGTAAGCCGATGGCCGAACTTTGGAATCTCATGCAATATTAACTCGCTTTGGTTAAGTGCCAGTTGTCATTGCCATTACATTAATTCACAATCAAAAATTTATTCGTATTTCATTCATTCACGCACGCATTGTTTCTTGTTTGAACAGTAAGAAGAAATTGAGGTATTTGTACGGGAAATGGACGGACTCACTTCTCTCAACCGACATCGGCTCCTACGAGGAGTATATCAAAGCAAATGCTCACAAATTTAGATTAGGAGAGCCATCAAATTCAGAGTCCAAGAAGTCGCCTGCCGTCAGTCCGTCGAAACAGTCAAAGAAAATATTTCAGAAGTTTAATTCGTTATCAATACGATCTTTCAGCATAAATAATGATGTAAGTCGACTTGGCGATGCATTGTGCAAACATTCTTTTTATTCATTCATTCATCAAATATTTGGTGTATCGATTCAGCAAGCAACAGGTTCTCCAAGCGAAGAGGAATCTCCCGATACTGAAGACGCAATGCCAAAGGCAGACGTGGAAGAAGTGATTGACATTCCCAATTCGAAGACACTGTGGGAAGTTATTCCAAAACCCGATTATGCACCTGAGGTATGTTTTGTGAATACTTGCAACTTGCACCAGAATTCATTGGTTAAATATATTATTTTGACTTCTTTATCTTCAGTATTATCATTTCACGCTTTTTGCGATGAGTTTAAACGAAATTCCACCTGCTGCGACTTTGTGTCCAACTGATTCAAGGTTCGTGAAAGCGCAAAGCGTGGCGACATGCGCACACGTCATTTAATTACTCATTGTCAAATTAAATGCTTCTTTCATTCGAAATAGATTACGTCCTGATATTCGCAAACTGGAAGAAGGAGATTTGGAAGTCGCTTCAGCAGAAAAGCAAAGAATAGAGGACAAGCAGAGAAAGATGTTGAAGAACAAGCCAGAATTGATCCCAAGTTGGTTTGAGAAAGTTGGTGAAAGCTGGCAGCTGAAAGAAGCAAATTACTGGACTCAACCGAAAACCGAAATTAGTAGCGTTTTCTAAGGTCTAAGGTTCACAGAGATAACCTCCAACTCCAGCTAACCAGCTTGGGGCTACGTATTCTTCTACGTCGAAATACAGATCTGTATTTTGGTCAAGGTCAGCAATATAGTACATAACAATAGAGTTCTAGTTTTAGGTACAGACACTTATGCTATTTGTTAGAGTTAAGAATGTAGAAAGATAACCGATGACTAGTAGGCAACGTAGACATTATAAAATTAAAATGTAATCGATGTTCCTTTAAGCTGAATACGACTAGACTGGAACTGTTGGACGAAAGGGTATTCGAATTGCTGAACTTTCACCTCACGGCGCCCTAGCTGAGATACCATTAAGCGTGCGCAACTAATTTTGCATTCAATAGTGACAATAGACCAATAGATATCTTAGAAGGCTGCCAATTTGTTAGAAGCATTCATAAAGCATGAAAATGTTTGGAAGCTTTTTGATTGACTTGTGCTACGCTTCGCGCGGCGCGCGTGTAATCATAATCATTATAAATGTGATATCAGTGATATTAAATCAAAAAACTGTAGAACTTGTGGCAAGCGTAATTTTTAACCGGAAGTCTTCAGAGTACAAGAGCACCCAGCATTTATCAATTCGACATTCAGATTCATTTACATCATTTACTGCGACTACGACGCAATTTGGGTGAAAGAATAATAAACATTCAGGATGAGTCGTCTGAATAACCGCATAATTATAAGTGAGACCAAACCATTAGCTAACAAGCTGACACTGACACGGCACCCACTCGCTCACATTTCTACCGTCATGTGTTGTGTTCTGAGACTTCTGGGAAGCGATGATCATCTCGCCAAGTCAATCTCATGGCCGTTTGTAGAGTTCATTATCTTCCTTTGTGCTGAGTGCATTGAACATCTCATATGACTCACGATTCATGAAACAGCAACAGGCAAAAACCATTTGAGATTTGACACAAAGCGTAAATACAACGGAAGGGTTGTGCGGTCCAGGATTTGCTACTAGTGACTGCTTTCAGCGCCCGTTTAGTCAATTTTACTGCCTGAGTTCCATTTATTTTTATTAAGCTTGTAATTAGTGAATTACACAACTACTCTAGTGTTAAGTGGTTAGCTTTACCGTTCTAATAGTTAGTTTTAGCTCGCACGACAAATTTGAAGACTTCTTTATCCAAACCGTGTACTAGATTGACGACTGATTGGTCAAGAACGAGCTCTGGGGGTTCCAGAGTTCTTTTATCTACCGACAACTTTGGTAAACAACTTATCAAGTCTTTGTTACTTTTCACTGTATTTAAACCGGTGGGCTGAAAGAGTACTATTGCTAATTTAGCTTTATTTGCAGGTTTTCACACACCGGTTATTCGTACTTAAGCTTGCCGTTGTGCCTACTTAAATTCTATGATGATGGATGATCTTGAAGTGGTGGGAATGGACTGTGGTGACACAAGACGAATTAAGGAACTAACTATCAATCCGGATACAATTCAAGTGACGGCGCAACTTGCTGTTCCTGGAAATGGTCTTGAGTTGGTTTTATCATCCGATGATGAGCAGACAGAAATTCAATTGGAACAGGAGAGTGTCGTCGCTCTTGGAATGATCCAGACCCAGGAACATGATTCGGGGGACTCCAAAGGATTTTGGTAAATACATTTTTATTGAGTTTGATGTTCGAAATATGCGTTTGTACAAATTCCACGTGCATGCAATGCATACAATTACCAGAAAGCAAAGCCGGTCCATATATGTTATGTAAATGATGTAAATTAACCTCGTTATCTCATTTTCATGCGTGGATATAGTTAGATAGTTAGATAGTTACATTAAATACAATCCTTGCCCATTATGCATTACATGAAAGTTGGTATCTCGGATATCTCAGTGGAAGTCGTGTGTAATTTCAAGTTCAAATAAAGTTGGTTTGGTGGCAGGCGTTTAAGCCTTAATTGTGATGAATTCGACCAAGCAATCGTTTTTCCAAACTTAATCGCAATCTCATAGCGCAACTTTAGTAAAGCAATGGAGAGTACAATACGACCTAATCCAGGCTTAAGGGAATGGAATAAAGGTCATGGCTGTCTCAGGTTTAAAATACTAATTTTGACTATAACCTTAAGAAACCTCATGCATGCTCAATGTATATTCAAACAAAGAATTCTGAACCAATCACTGTTCTTTTAATTGCAGGGGTACCCTCACTGGCACACATAAGTCTATAATGCCCGTTCACCGAGATTCCGAAATTTACAACATGAATCACATGAAACGTGGCAAAGCCGTAATTTTCAATCATGAGGTAAAACATTCGCTTACGTTTCGTGTCCATTACTATCAATACTTTCTCTTCATTTAATTTGGGTTTTATTTTGAAATAGAATTTCAACCCAAGCTTAGACCTTGGTCGCCGTTACGGAACTGAACGAGATAAACTAAATCTGAAGGCAACGCTAATTGCACTTGGATTTGATGTGGTTATTTTCGATGACTTGACATTTACCGAATTAATTCGTCAAGTCGAAAAATGTTAGCAAGGAATTGACTTGGCCGTGGTTGATAAGAGATTGATTGAGACATCATTGCACGTGTTTTGCAGTGTCCAAGCTGGACCACAAAGACCACGACTGTTTCCTGATGGCTGTCTTGTCTCATGGCGATACACAACTTATGTACGCTCAAGATTACTCTTACAAACCGGATTTGCTTTGGAATTCATTTACTGCGGACAAGTGCTCTTCTTTGGCTGGAAAGCCTAAAATATTTTTGATTCAGGTGAAGTTCCCGAACCACTACATATAGAATCATAATCAGGATTCATGCCTAATGAGAAAATGTTTTCGTCAACACGTCAACAGGCTTGTCAAGGAAATCAGCTTGATGAAGGCACCAAACTGGTACGTGTGAATCGCACTGAAGTGGATTCCAATCCACAGAGTTACAGGATTCCAAATCATGCTGACTTCCTCATCGCGTTCAGTACTGTTCCAGGTAAATATTTTTCTTGCTTAACTGAGTGACTGACCCCCCATATCGCAAACGGTTAGCGCACATTTAAACCCTTTCAGGATTTTACTCCTGGAGAAACACAACGAATGGTTCCTGGTTCATCCAAGCTGTGTGCACGGTTCTCAGCAAGTACGCTTCCAAGAAAGATCTTCTGTCCATGATGACAATAGTGGCAAGAGAGGTACGGAAGATAACTCAGCTTTTCGTGACACCGATTGGATATTTTGAACTTTGTTCACCAGTCTTGATTTTGTGTTGCGAAACAGGTCGCACTGAATTTTGAGTCAAACACTCCATCCTTGCCGCACATGAATCAGAAGAAACAAATTCCTTTCATCACATCGACACTTATTCGAGACATTTATTTGGTTCCGCCCAAATGACAAGTCAATGCCGGAGTTCGTGCATGGAAGCATGGCCACGGACAGCATGCGGCACATGTCACAAGAATTCGAATGTTTCTGTGTATATTTATTTTACTTCTCATTTGTATCTCAGCGGTAAACTTTATCTCTATTACGAGAACTTGCAGAGGTTACGTTGCTCACCTGTCATAATTTATGGCATATTTATTGCGATTACCATTACAGAACAAGTGTTACATTGAAATTAAGAATAAAAATAAAGCTAGAGCCTTATAACTCGTATCTTTTATGATAGTACGTTCACTGCTCATGCTCACTGCTAGCAATGTCAACGAGAGATGATTTTATGACTTGCTTATTGAGATCAGGATCATGGGCAGAATATGAACTACAGGTACATTCTCTTTTTTGCATTCGACGGCAGTTTAGCAAATCGCGACCCGAGATTTTTAATCTCATTTTTCTCTTCTTGATCTGTGCGCATGTGCTCTCACCAGGATGTGAGCCTTCAATAATACAGCAGCAGCAGTCGCAACAATACTAAATGAATAATGCTGTATAAGTAAAGCTTCGTGTAGAAATGGAAAGTAGCACGGCTTTAATACTTGACGACACTCAATACAAGCCTTTTTGTGGTCCGTATCACGACTCGACGGCTTCAGTTTGAGATTCTTCGTCGGAGCGTACAAACGAGATAACGTATAAATGCCACTCTTGAACAAGGCAGAGGGCAAAGCGATTAGTACCCAATAAGTGCTTGATTTCGTTCAGTTCTGATTAGTTGCTGCACTGCATTCTTTAATCAGCCCGTCATAAACTCGAAGCCAGTTGTTTGGTTCGCGTGAAGTGGCTTCAGTTGGCGAGTTCACTCAGCCGTGAATTGTAATCTGGGCCTCGTCGTGGTAGGTGTGAGCATAGACCTTTAATTCCCACTTCCAGTTTGGCAATCAAGGTGAAATGGAATAATTATTTCAGGTAAGAAACCGGGTGGTCTTTCTTTGAGGGTCATTCGTGGGTCAAGTCTCTCGAGCACACGCCATGTCACGCACACAATGCGAAACAAAAGGGTCATACTGTGGAATTTCGCTCACAGGCTCACGTTGAGCTTTTGAAGTGTTTTATTTTCGCACAAACTCATCAACCGTAAAAGTGCTTTACTTGTGCTTGGGCTGACAATCCTGCCATTTAGTTATGTGAGAATTTTATGATGCACAATGCAGCAATGCTAAAGTTCAAGCTACAACTGTCATTTTCTTTTATAACCTTTCCAGATTGCATTTTTATGCTGATATGAAAACTCCGTAAATTGCAAAACAAGGCTATTATGTAGCAAGTAGCATGTGCCATTCAATCAAATGTAAAATTCCATCAATCATCCACAAGTTGGGTAATCTGACACATCGATTGAAATAGATACCAGATTACGATCGGATTTCGAACAACCAAAGTCATTAGTCATTGACATGCTATTCGTAAAGCAGCTGAGGTCACCATTCACAATTTCTTTGACCATAAAATCGGCAGCCTGAGACACATTGAAAATTTACATACAACTTTTTCGGTCTGGATGGATGTCTGGAACAAGGAACAGTTCTGGCAACAGAGAACACATGCCATGAAGTGAGGACCGAATTCTGCTGTGGGGTTCTAGATTAGCGGGAATTCCCCGTACATGAAGCTTTTAGTGTGTAGCTCTTCCTTTGGCATTATCAGCTGGCATGTGTCAAACATTTAGTTGAGCATTTGCTCAACTAAATTGCAACACTTCGTCACGTCACATCGCAATAAGTTGGTCAGGTTGAGTGAAGTAATCACAAAAGCAAGAACACAATTGAACTTCGAAAATCGACAATTTTCTCCTCTAAAGTTCAGCTTAAAGTTAGGCACAGACACACATGCAAAGTTCAGCGAGTGGGCCATCAGCGACCAATTAACTAATGTGTACTCTTGTCTTGTGTCAGACATATCCAACAGAGCATTGCACTCGTCTCACTTGTCTCACTCCAGTTAATGTGTTTAACTTGGACTATTCGCAACCTCATTTCAGGCAGTTGTCGAGAATTGAGAGTGAGACATCTCAATTTCTTCCTTAATATACTTCGAAATTAGCTGACAACATGTCCTGGATTGAGAAACCCGCGGAAGACGTCGTAGGAAGCTTCAACCTCAGTAAACTGGCCGTAGATGAAGCGTATCTTAACTTCACGTCAAAGGGAACGCCAAAACTATGGATTTATGAATTGTCATCAGATTGCAAAAAGGTAAGACGCTCTGAACTCTAAACTGAACTCCACTGTTTTGGATGGTGAGTGAGTGTCATGCACGTATTTCAGTGTCCATTTCGACTCAATCGTGAGATTCTTGACGGCGAGGAGACGTGGCGTCAAATCAGCACCAAATTCCCGTCAACGTACAGACTTCGCACCAGCTACGAGCCTCAATTTGTGCTGCCGGACAATGACAAGTAATGAGAGCGAATAAATGTAAAATTAAGTCTCCTCTTTCGTGAACCTAGGAATGATTTCTGGGTTTCGTTTTCAGTGCCAAATTCTGTGATATTGATTACAATTTCGGTGAGTTTGGAGTCTACAACATTGAAGCCAGCCAAACCGGAGAGGTCAGGAGCTGTCAAGTCTCCGTGGCCGCGGAACCCGTCAATATTTACTTGCGTGAGTTACCTGTAGCTACAACCTGTCTAATCTGTCAATTGGTCGAGATTGGTTGACTAAAATTAGCTTCCTCATTCTGTTTCTTCATCAGCACTCGCCATTGTAGCCATATTTTATATCCTATTGTTTGCTTTGGTGACACTGTTCCAATTTTTGCGAGGACGGTACAAGGGGTCGCATAAAAACGACCCTTCCTTCCCAAATTTGACAGGCGCAAATGGACACGCGAATGGGCCCACAAAGGAAGGTAAGTCCGTAAAATAGGCGTTGAATTAAGTATTAAAATCATGACTTGTAAATTTAGGCCAGGCTGTCGGCAACGGGTCACCTTCTCAAAATCAGGATCACAACAACAGCCAGACGTCACGCGTGAATTTCCCGTCCCCTCCCAAACAAAAACAGCGGCTGAGATCACTCGACGCATTCCGTGGGTAAGTGAAAATGAAACCTTTCTGTACTTCAGCCTTCGGCTTAGCAAAAAATTCTATTAATATGTTAATGAGACTCTGATTCAATCGTCGATCAAATCAGCACATGCATCAGACGCTAGGCGTAAACAATAACGCGAATCAATTTGACATTGTCATTCTGCCTTGGCTAATAATAATCCCGCATGATTGACGGCGTGGCAAAATCTTTAGCGGTGACTGGAATTTTTGTATTTTCGTGCACCTGCAGGCTGAGCATCGTCATCATGATATTCGTCAACGACGGCGGTGGTCAGTACTACTTCTTTGAGCACGCCACTTGGGACGGGATTTACATCGCGGACTTGGTCTTTCCATGGTTAGAAATTATTCAGAATGTGGATTTGAAATGAGAGATGGAGGTATGAATCAACGGACAGATGAATTTTTCCTACGCAGGTTTTTATGGATAATGGGTGCTTGCATTCCCATCTCCATAAAGTCACAAGTGAAACGGGGCACTCCTCGTATGAAAATATTTACGACAATTTTGGAGCGATCCATTAAATTGGTGATTCTTGGTTTAATTATGGGCTCAGCGTGGGGCCCGATACGATTTGGAGACGATGCAAATCTGCGAATTCCTGGAGTCCTGCAAAGATTTGGAATTTGCTACTTTGTATGCGCAACTCTGGTTCTGGTGTCAATGTCCATCAACATTACGAAACCTGAGGATGTACGTAGCCGATATTTTGCTATTTACTATCAAGCCCCAGAAATGCAAGGTCTATTCTGTATTATTCGTCCTCCAGAACAAACTCAAGGCAATGTTTCAAGATGTGTGGATTATTTGGAGGTCTTGGCTTGTTGTTTTACTTATTGTAGCGATTCACTGCATTGTCACTTTTACGATTCCCATCCCCGGCTGCCCAACGTAAGTTGTCGAAACAATCGATCAAGTCTGCAGTGCAGTCATAATGGCGTCATTCATTTCTAGCGGATACGTGGGACCTGGCGGCATGCACAATTATCATCCCGACAAAGAAGTGAAACCTGATTGTATCGGAGGAATGGCAGGCTACTTGGACAGGAAAATCTTCACCAGCAAACACATTTATCAATGGCCAACTGCGGGTGGCACGTATGAGGCTGGAGGTTATGATCCGGAAGGTTTTCTTGGAACCCTGACTTCCATTTTCCAAGTATGGCTGGGAGTTCAAACAGGAACAACGATGCTGGTATTTCCACGAGCAAAGAGCAGATTGATTCGGTGGGGTCTTTGGGCAGTCGCAACCGGACTCGTCGGGGCTCTCCTTTGCGGTGGACAGCAAACTGGATGGTGGATACCTGTGAACAAAAACTTGTGGTACCTCCACGTTCTAAATCGCTAAATTAACTATTGCAATTCTACGTTAAAACTAATTATGCCGGGTTTTCTACAGGTCGCTTACATTCGTGCTGGTGACTTCATCCTTCGCTCTGATACTTCTGTCCACATTCTACATTCTTATCGACATAAAAGGTTGGTGGTCCGGGTCTCCATTTTATGAGCCGGGAATGAACTCGATCCTGCTGTACGTTGGTCACTCGACATTCTTGAGGCATCTTCCCTGGCATTGGACTGCTGGCATGATGAGAACACATTTCATCAATATATGCGAGAATTTATGGGGAACATCGATTTGGGTTTTGATCGCAATGTGGCTTCATCACAAGAAGACATACTGGTCAATTTAGCAACAACGCCTTGAATTAAGACTATAGAAGCTCAGACAAGATTTGTAAATATTCCGGGCAATAAAGGCACAACGCACAATGCAATTTTAAGTTCTCAACAAAATAATAACCAATTTATTACCAGTGAGGATACGGATCGTGACATGACATTAGTCAAAATGTGAATATATTTCCAAGATGGAATTGAAAATAATGCTGACTAATGTTTACAAACGACGACCACGTCGACCACCCTTTCGTCTGGTAGAGTCTGATGGAATTGGCGTAACGTCTTCTATTCTACCAATCTTCATCCCAGCACGAGCCAAAGCACGAAGCGCTGACTGAGCTCCCGGCCCTGGAGTCTTAGTTCTGTTACCGCCAGTTGCACGAAGCTTAATGTGAAGAGCAGTGATTCCCAAGGTTTTGCATTTTTCAGCAACATCCTGAGCAGCCAACATAGCCGCGTATGGCGAAGCTTCATCACGATCTGCTTTTACCTTCATTCCACCAGTGATACGCGAAATAGTTTCCCTGTCAAAAGCAACGAAAGGAATTAATGTTAGCCCTACGACCTAGTTCTAGTTCAGGTGTGTCGATGAAATTAGAGCCAAAGCATACCTTCCCGACAAGTCGGTCACATGCACAAATGTATCGTTGAAACTTGCGTAGATGTGCGCCACTCCGAAGACTACTTCACCTTCACGCACCTGAGGGCCAAGTGATACTTGAACTTCCTCTTTCTGCACACGTCCTTTTCTTGGGCCCATGATGACCTTCAATTAGCTCCCTGAAATGAATCAGGGAAGAATTCTAGTAAATAGTCATTCAAAACCCGAAAATCAATACGCCATACGCGATCGCCCATGCTGATTAAATTACACTTCAATGACTGTCATTTGTCCGCATTGAGCAATGGCAAGCAAGGAGTTAGTTAATTCATCTTAAAACGACAAATACCATTTAGAATTAAATAGCTAACGGCGAAAGTCTGTCTCTATTTGAAGCATTTAGCACTGGATAGTGAGATTAATGATTAACTAATCACTAATCAGATCAACACACCAGTACCGGTGAGTCCAAGATTGCAAGCTATGTAAAATCGTGCGGTGCGAAGACAATTGAGAATTGCACGCTAAATCGAGTTAACTACTTGCTTAACACAGACAAATCCTATAAAATTTAGCTCCGAAGTCCGTAACTTACCGAGAAATCGATTTCCAACCACTGAATTCAGTTAATTTCCAACTTAATTAATTGACACGTTCCACGCGATCTCGGCGAATTCAATACGGCGAACTGTACTGTAGCAGACGAGCAGCACCGAGCACACGTATTTGCACTTCCAATATGGCCGGTTTCATAAAGTCAAGGATGGCGTGCAAAAGAAAGCACTTCTCATGCAGTGCACAGCATACAGGCAAACAGGCACAGGCACATCGCACAAGGCGAAATTCGAATGCACTTATGCTGGTCTTCGCTTTCTGTGTATACAGCACCATTGAAAGCTGGGCTAGGCAGAAAAGTATACCAGAAACGGGGAATTTGAGACATGCATTGGCTTTGTATTGAATTGTAATTGTGTTTATGCGCATTCACTCGCAAAACTTCAATCTCAGTTTCCAGCGATTGCGACACCATCCAGCTTGAGTTTGATCGAGTCTCAGGCGTCACGCCGCTTTATCGTTCAGGTGTTGCTTTTGAAGAATTCCAATTTATTCAATTCCAGAAAACCTTTTAAATGCTGAATACTGATCTAATTTTGTCTCGTACGTTTACATTTATCGTTCATTCTCCTGTGGCTTGTCGCTGTCATTTCATCATTCGTGTTTATTCTTTGACTTTGATTCGCGCATCGTTTTTTATGTTCATCGGTGCAAGCAATGCTTTTACATTGAACACTTTGAGGCTTGTATTTGCTGTTGCTGTCTTTTGTAAACTCTCAAAGCCAGAAGTAGAACGACCAATTCGGAAATCGGAATTCCACTGACGCCAACGCCAACTAAGTCGGACTAGACTGGAAAGATACAAGGCAAGTTTAGGCTGGCGAATGGCGAAGGCTGGGACTGGAATTACTTTTCGAATGGACGCACTCGGATTTTATTTGGGTTTGTGCTCGTTTTACATTTTCTCGATAATAGATTCATGCAACTATCTCCAGTTCGTCCTCGCACTTTGTACAATGTTCGCCATTCGCGTTTGCTTTCGCTGTTTATGAAATCCGAAATCCAAGTGGTGGTGGCGATGAAGCTTTGTGCCTGTGCCTGGCCTGGCCCGGCCCGTTTCTTCATTGCATTGCACGGATCAGAAGGATCTCACGGATGGCTGGTGAAATACCCGGTGCATGGTTCCTATTTCTTGAGACTCTTTCACCACATGCCTGCCTGCCTGCACATTTTGGGCAGTGCTGCTCATCAGTTCAGCTTTTGCTTTTGGTTTTGCCAGATGCCACGTTCTACGAATTTTCACACAGCCTTTCTTCGGCTGGCACACTGGCAGTTGCGCCGACGAGGTTGTTCGAATTGAGTTTGAGCGCAAATGCACGTCGAAGCAGTCGGAGCCCCGTTGGCCCAGTATTGTGTTCCTTCCTTTTTGGTTACGTACGCGCTCTATGTTGTTGCTAAGTCGTGTTATAAATATACCAGCAATGCGAATGCTGATGATGACGATATTAAGTGGCAGTGAACCCTTTCCCAGCAGAATACAGAACACTAAACACAGGCACTGTTTTGGTTTCGTTCCAATGGTCATGCCCAAATGGTGATATTTTATTTCCTGTCATCAGCGACTCATAACCGAATGCGATACGCACACAACCAACGCACGTTCACGTATAATGCATTGGTCCACATTCTAATATTAGATTTCAGGCAGACACAGGCAGGCAAGACAGATAAAATGCACTTAATGAGTCAGATCGTTAATCCGGGATTGAATTTCTTTTACGGTCTACATAAAAGCATCATGAGAGGGTGTCATCTGCTCTGCATTTAGCACAAGACGTCAGAGTCAAAGTCAGAGTTATGTCATGAAATCTCGTTAAATGTTCGTGCAGCCCAGCCACAGTCTTTTATGTCTTCTCTGATCATTTACACTTCAGATTCATTGTCCGTTCCTGGCTTGAGCCTGAAAGGTGCTCAAAATTAATTTAGGTCGAATTTGGTTCGGTCGCGTCCTCGAATTGAATTCTCCGTATTGAAATTCGAAACTGTCCACGCAACCTGGTCTAGCTTTGGTGCATTGCGTATCTGAAAATCATAACAATCCAACAAAGTTCGTTCATCTCGCTCCTGTCGCTGTCGCTAGCTGCAGTGAATTTTGTATTGTATACACACTGCACATTTATTACACAATAACTAACCAGCCTGCCTGGCAGCAGAAGTGTCGTGTTGGGAGAGACGACGGCCGGATTACAATTATGATTGTGCAATGGAATGGAATTGAGTACAACTTTACATTTTAGCCATTTGATAAATATTATGCGTACAGTACGTGTGGACTTGGACGTGTGTGTCCTGTACTATTCATTTCACTGCTGACTGAGCGGCTGCCTTGCCTTGCCTTGACTGCGCTGGCTGCCTAGCTCGCTGCGCTGTGTAATAATATTATATCATCATAAGTTTTGGTCTGGTTCAAGTTATACAAAGTTGCCAGTGCATTCGTGTGTTGCTGAGACTTTTAAATTCTCTATTCTATCCGTACACTTTATAAAGTTCAGAGTTGGTTTTGGTTTTGGTGATTCTCTGCGCCCGTGCCCACAGCCCGTACTCAATCAGTCGTCGTCAGTGTAAAAGGTGGAAAGATGGTGGCTGTGTAGGTCTTTTGCTTTCTTTTTAGTTGGTCTCAGATAAAACTCAGAATTCTTTCTTTCCAATTGCCAATTAATTAATTTATGCATTACAAACAACGTACGACCGTAATTAATCCATGTAACTTGCAAAACTTGCAATTAATCTTATGATCTAGTGTTCATTAAGATTCCATCGCTGTTTCAATTTTTATATCCCTCGAAACTCGGAGCTGCCTCTGCATAACATTACGGGACACTAGCATTGTATACTCTGCCCTGCAATTTCTGTTCGATGAGGCATCGAGACCTCAACACACCTTAAAACCATCTTAAGCGTATTTTTGTTAAGTACACGTAAGCAACGTAAAGAACTAGGAAGCTAAGGTTTTATAATTTGCTGGACAAAGTCATAGTAAGCGACAGGCCGCGATAACTGCATTAATTTATTAAACTCAGAAGCTCACCAACCACCACCAGCTCATTGTCAGTGGTCATAAACAGTCTTATCTTCAAAGTTGGAAATTCTTAATTCATTGCACACGTAAATCCGTAAATCTTCGTGCTCCACCTCGTCTTCATCTGGCTAAATTGCACAATTAAATAGCAGAATAACAAAGGATTTTCGAGCCACCCAAATTCGAAGACTTTCCACCAAGTTGGTTAACGCTGCTGGACTAAATCGGATTACAAATTAGGTGAGTTGAATTAAAACTCTCGTATTATCGTATTGTTGAGTGTTCCGCGATTTTAAGCTTTAAATGTCTGAAATGCGTTTCACTCCTCACTCGAAGAACATTGGTTTGACTTCCTGACTCCTGAGTCCATATCGCTTAATGAATTTAATGATCATTGTTGCTAGAAATCAATTGATTGTTTAGTTCAGAGCTCAAATTATGAACTAAACCAAGCTGCATAAAGATAAGGGAAAGGGATGAAAGGATAATGACGATGAGTGGGTTGTGGTTGTTCCACTGACCAAAATTCCTTTTGGATTGTCTCAAAGTCCACTTCTCCGAGTACTCCGAGATCGTAGATCAGTCTCTCAGCGTCATTCATTTCCGGGGTAAACTGGGAAAGACGCTGCGTTTGATGATCTCAAAGATAGCAGTCAATAGCTGTGACCAATTCAATTCATGACACCATTCGCCTTGGACGGTCTAGTCTTTCCGTCAGCATTTCAACACGGCCTTGTTCCTTCTTGTGTTTTCAGATTCGGCAACAAGATCATCTCCGAAGCGAATTCCACACAAATTCGTAAGGTTGGGGTGATACAGCAAATGTCCATTGACTATTTCAAAATTCAGAATACACCGTCAAATTCGCCATTCTTTTGTGATTCATGAAGAGCGAAATCATAGAGTGTGGTTGGTTTGTTGGTCTGGTCTCACTTTCTGAAAATGGACACCCCTTGATGCATGTAGTGTAGTAGGCTAAGGTTATCGCTGTAATTGATTAACTGTAACACTTTGAATTGCAAGACTTGATAAGAATATAGGTCAATTTTGTACTAGAGAATATTAGGCAGTAGGCCAAGCCATAGGCTGAAACACCACCTCGAGTGTGAATATTAACCTCAGGGATTAACTTAAGAATTATGCTGTAATTACGTATACTATTTAAATTCGCACATAAGCTCTTGAAGGCTTACTGCAGCAGCGTTGCGTTGCAGAGATCCTGATTGAGAGAAAGTAAGTAAATCTAAATACATGTGGAACTGAAGCAATTAAAATTAAAGTAATGTTGAATTTGTAGGTTGGACAGGAGAACCCTTGCATCCTTAACGCGGTCTGAGTGTAACACGCACGTTTTGCGTGGAACACCAGCCACCGACCTCGAATCATTCTGGCTGGTCCGGTTCGACTTCGAGACCAGTTTGCTGCACTGGAGCGGTAAGAAACCTTCATTTTGTAATCGCTACTTTCTAAATTCCAAGATAAATCTCCACCTTTTCCCCTTGTGCTCGTACTTCCAATTCAAAGTCATTTGAGAATTTATCATTTCATGATTAAACAAGAGCGTCTTCGTAGATCCATTTGAAACTCTGATTTCATTGACTGACATGTAATACAGTATCTATTTTCAATTTAGGGCAATGCGGGACTGGGAATTAGTGGATAGCGACAGATTTTCATTCGACGATTCTGATCGATTTGAAGAAGACTCTCTATGCTCATGGATTAGCGAACCAGAGAGTCTGTGTAACAACTGGAGAGGCTGGAAGAAGTCAACATTCAATGCTCCAAATGCCAGCAACGGATCACCTCCTGCACAATTTCAAAATGCAGGAACCTCGTTTTCCACTCTTTGTGTGGGAGGCAAGAAGAACTCTGTGCCGGATTTTACCGTTGCGGCAAATCCGGTATCTTCGCGAACCACCCAACTTAACTTGGTCGAGATGGCTGCGAAATGCGTAGCATCTCATATTCCCTTCGAAATGGTCGAACGATTCTACCTTCCCGTTCCGGAACAACTTCAGTTGAGGATCGCTTTCTGGAGCTTCCCAGAACACGAAGAAGATATTCGGCTGTATTCCTGCCTGGCAAACGGGTCAGCAGAAGAGTTCATGAAGGGAGAAAGATTGTTCAAGAACGACAGTGTCAGCGACATTCTCCAAATAGGCAAGCTCGAAATTTCGCTTCTATGCATTCACGGACTTCAAGTGTTTAGTGCTAATTCGAAAATTGTATCTCCAGGATTTCATTTGAGCGCAACTGTTAAGCCCAACGTTCGAGAAGCGCACAAAGTCGCAGTTACATTCGATCGGCGAAGAGTAACATCCTGTACCTGCACTTGCAATTCTACCTCAAACTGGTGTGGTCACGTTGTCGCCGTGTGTCTTCACAGAATTTTCCAAGTACGTAAATACACGTGATGGGCTGGTGAAATAATATTTTATAATACTGAGATTAATTTCGTTGCAGTCGAAGGATGTGATGTTGCGAGCTCCGGTGAGCGAATCTTTGTCAAGACTTCATCGCGACCAGCTACAGAAGTTTGCTCAATACCTCATTAGTGAACTACCTCAGCAAATTCTACCCACAGCACAAAGATTGCTCGACGAACTTTTGTCGTCTCAACGCTCGGCCATCAACACTGTAAGCTGGGGACAATTTCATTCTTCTGTCCTTTCTCATTTCATAATTGCATTAATGTCTACAATTTTCATCACTATATCTTTTATTCCCCATTAAAAAGCTTCGAAATGAGGTTAATTATGAACATGTTATGATTTAGCTGCGTGGTGCGCCAGACCCAACGGCAGGATCTTCAGCAAATGAGCAAACAACGTGGTATTTGGACGAGAGGACGCTGCATGGGAACATTCACAAGATTCTCATCAAGTTCTGCGTTCCAGCGCCCATTGTGTTTAGCGATGTAAACTACCTGAGTAGTGCAGCGCCACCTGCATCAGCTGAATGGAGCAGTCTTCTTCGTCCGCTGAGAGGAAGAGAGCCAGAAGGCATGTGGAATCTGTTATCTATAGTGAGAGAAATGTTTAGAAGAGAAGATCGTAACGCTGTTCCATTACTAGAAGTAATAACAGAAGAATGTTTAAATTGCGACCAGGTTCGTGACTAAGCGATTGTGGTTCTAATAACATTATTCAAAAAGTCGTCGTTATAACTCAGTTATACTATTCTAGATATTGGTCTGGTGGTTTAATACGAAAGTTGCTCTTCATAATGGGAACGCTGGACACGGAGGCAAACACCACAGCGTAAACTCAAACGCACATGCTTGTCAACATGCAGGATCATCGCTATGTGACGAAATCGTATTCCTCTGGCGCCTGGCTGCGTTGAACCCAGGGTTGTCGCCAGATGAAAGATGTATCCTACACAATCAATTCCAAGTAAGATGCTGAACACGCTAATCTTTTATTGGTTGGTTTGTAGTAATTATTTTATTTGTAAATTTTAGGAATGGCACTTGAAAATAATCGAAAAAATTTCCAAGTCACGCAACGCGTCGGTTGGATCCAAGCATGCCAACAACTACAAGAACGATGTGGAAGTATTCCCAGGATTTCGTCCATCTCTAGAAGCATGCTACCTAAATTGGGACAATTACCCGATTCCTGGAATTACGTACTCGGAGGCCAGTAAAATCTACCATTGCCCGTTCATGTGCTTTCGACATTCGGACGGCCATTCAAGATCTGGAGAGACTGGTCTCATTCATTCTTCCCACGCGGTCTTGAATAATCCGGCTGGCGAACATCATCTCCTCCATTCAAGTGCAACAATTGCGGCCCCTATGATGGTAATCTCGAAGAGGCCTCGAAGCGTTGATTTCGGAGGGGAAAGAGATTCTTCGAAAGCAAGTGCTTCCGCTGCTGCCGGACCGTCGAAGTCTGGAAAATCGAGTAGAAGTTCCAGAAAACGTGCGGACAACTCAAACGACAGCGAGAACCCATCTCCAACGTACGGCGGAAAGACGAAGGGAAAAGACTCCAGCTCAAGTTCTAGTAACGACATCACAGCAAATGCGTCTATGGAAGACGGTGCCGTGGCTGGACCATCTCGCAACTGCATCGCTGGACGACCTCCCACTGAAGTAGCCGCCCTTTCCGCCGCCGCCTTTTCCAGTTTATCGCTGCAGCGGCACAGAGCTGAAAGTCTTCAGCGACAGCCTTCAATTGATGGCAACCGAAGCAGCATTAGTTCTGAAGGTTTTTGTGAAAATGATAACGAAATTGAAGTTGATAGCTCTTGTGACAAGGATGAAGGGGTTGAAATTGGGGAAAGCTCGCTGCTCAAGATGAACACCACATCCACATCAGAAGACTTCGATCCGGAGGACGGAGAAAATGACTTGGATTCCGATTCATCCGTTTCTGTGCGAGTACCGCAACATGACGTTCCGTCTGTGCCGATTGCTGCTGTTCGAAAATCAGATTCTTCGGACTCACAGCAAAGTGGAGATGAATATCAGCTCTACTACTACGACCCAAAGCAAAGTTCCGCGTCAGAGTCCAGCAATAATGGAGGAAAGAGAAACGAAGCCACAGACGAAAATGCGGGCAAAAAGGAAAGTCAGAACGTTTTTACAAACTTGCGAAAAATGGAAGACCCGTGGGAGATCTTGTTTGCCAGGGCAGAAGGATTACACGCTCACGGCCACAGCAAGGAAGCGTGCAAATTAGGGGTTCAACTCGCCCAAGAGCTGCTGGCAAATCCTCCAGACTTGTCTTTGGACGGTCCGACCATTGCAGTTGGGAAAGGGAAACGAAAAAGAATTAACCCTGCGTCTCACCAAGTTTCATGTTTGGCTTCAATGACTCTTGCAAAATGTGGATTTCTTTGCACCGTACTGGCCGAAAATCCGGACTACTATTACTTAGCGTTTCGCATTGGAATGTTTGGGTTAGAATTGGCAAGACCACCTGCATCAACAAAACCGCTGGAAGTGAAGTTAGCAAACCAGGAGGCAGAACTCGCACTCCTACTGAAGAAAATCCCCATTGGACAAACGGAACTTGACATGATAAGGGAGAAGGCAGTCGCATTGCGAGATGGGACATGCAAGTCTCGTGGCGATGCCTTGCTGCCTTTGGTACTGGCCAACTTCATCTTCGACGCCTTGGTTATGCCAAACAATCGTGAAGGTCGATGCACCTTGCAGTCCGGCACTCTGCACCAACCATCAGACGAGACTTTGGGGTTTGAAGCGTCCGTTGCTGCGCTCGGATTGAAGGCCAACGTTTCGGAAGCCGAACATCCGCTTTTATGCGAGGGAACCCGCCGACAACGAGGCGATCTTGCGCTGTCAATGCTTTTGCACTACAAGGATGACCAGGAGAAGCTCGTAAAGATAATGGACAAATTGTTAGATCGTGAAATCCACCAACTTTACAAGTCTCAGATTCCCGCAGCGTACTATTCAAATAATCCTCCAACCACAACGCTCCTGTCCAGCATTGGCAGAACCGAAGAGCCCAGAAACCCGAGCCCACCGTGTGTCACTCCTATTTCGCTGCCTTCGTCAAATGCCATAGAGGCTGCCTGCAGCAGCAAGAACATCGCAGGCGGCTTGAACAGCACGGAACCTTCGCTGGACGCTAGAGCTCGGAATCAAAACGCAACAAATTCTGAGACCGATCCAAGTGGAAATGGCAATGTCGCGGCAGCCGCAGCGCAGCCACCAAATCCGAGCGCCATAAGCAATGCAAACACAAATGTTTCCGTGAGGCACGGTAAAGAGTCCTCAAGATTCAAAGGAAAACGATCGTACCCCGTGCTTCCAAACCAACCATCTGAAGCTGGAGCACACTTCATGTTTGAACTGGCGAAGGTGGTTCTTGGGAAAGCTGGTGGTTCGAGCAACCAAAGCTTGTTCACACAACCATCAAATGGGCAGAATCCAAGAGGTCCACACCGTGCGCTGCACATGTGCGCCTTCCACATTGGTTTGTATGCTCTGGGACTTCATAATGCAGTCAGTCCCAATTGGCTCAGCAGAACGTATTCGTCGCATGTTTCGTGGATTACCGGTATGCAAAACTATAGTGAGATTAAGTTGACTGGTGTTGGATCCTCTTCTAATAATATTTTCAATAGGGCAAGCAATGGAAATTGGAGCTCCAGCAATTGCGTTTCTCATTGACACTTGGGACTCACATCTGACACCAACAGAAGCTGTTACCATCGCGGATCGCGCTTCCCGAGGTGACGCCAACATGGTCAGGGCGGCAGCGGAACTGGCACTCTCATGTTTGCCTCACGCGCATGCCCTGAATCCGAACGAACTCCATCGGGCAATTCTTCAGGTTAGAATTTTAGTTATCACACGAAAACAAGCTCCAAATTCTGAAAAAGAATCTGAGGGTATATAATTTCATTTACAGTGTAAGGAGCAGAGTGACGGCATGCTAGAAAAGGCTTGCACCACGGTGGAATCTGCGGCTAAAGGCGGTGGAGTTTATCCAGAAGTGTTGTTTGACGTGGCGAAGCAGTGGTTTTCATTGTATCAAAAGGTAGGCTGGTGGAATCACTCTGAGACTGAAGTAACTGCTGAAGTTATTAACACATTATGGCGCCTTTGTTTTTCAGCACTTGCCCCACGTGGATGTCGACCTGTTCAACGAGGATTGTGGCCATCCAGATAATTTCCTCATTATTGAAGGTGTGATGGACCCCGTCAATCACAATCCAAACCATCAATTGATCTCAGCACAAGCAGGAAATTCCAGCAGTCCTCCTTCTCAGCAACCTCCAAATGGTCCTTGCTTGCCGCATGAAGGGGTTCCGATGCCAACTCATCAGGCGATCTATCCGCTTGGAGCACCTCAAATGCCGATGAATGCCATTCCCTACGCCTCAGCATACGGCCCACCGTTCATCCCAGCATCGTTCAATCCCATGCCGTTAGCAGTTTATCCACAAGCAATTATTTATGAGGTTTGCACCGCATAGTTAGATGGTCATGGTATTAACGTTGGATGTTACTAACAATTAATTGCAATACAGAGCAACGGATCAAATAATTCGGGCACCCCTCCAACATACTATAGTCAAAGTGGCAACAACCACCCAAACCAACAGCCGCCTGGTCCACCTTATCCAAATCAAGGCATGCATCAGCTACAACCAATGTCGCATCACCATCACGCGTCTCTCATGACGGCAGGAGCGGCGCTACAATACTATTCACCAATACAAAATACCATCCAGGTTCCAATTACCTCGTCAGGAGGGCAACCGTACAGGCCTGGTCCTGGGTTTTACCCTGTTACTCACCTTAATATCCACCACAATAACCACTCCATGAATAATTTCAATCCTGGACAAGGCGGTAGTGGGCAGTCATCTCACCAGCATGTTGCAGCCGTTGTAAGCGCCACCGGTGTTGGAATGAACGGACATCCCGGAGGCCATCACGGGTCCATGAGCGGCCATTTAGTGGCAATACCGACAGGAAATCTACCTCAGGGTGGCCCACCAATGGTCCTTCGGTCAGCCATTCCCAATGGAGCATCCGGTGGACATGGCATGGATCGAGGCAGAGGACCGAACATGCAACAGAACCAGGTCAGTAATTAACTTTCCTATAATTTTGCGCAAAGTATGTGGAAAGTGTCATTTCTAAAATGTGTATTTCGTTTTAGATGGGTTGTGGGAATCCAATAATGGGTCACAATAATCACCACATGGTTGTTACAAATCACCAGATGGGCCCACACTTTGGTGGAATGCCGCTGAACGATGGAAATCCAAATTCGCCACAGGTAGCTTAGAATTGATTTATTTGCATTAGAAGGCCTCATATTATAAGTTCATTTTGTTTGCTACAGAACGGCCGTGAAAACAGCAATCCACAACCACCCGCTTTGGCCGGAAACCATTCGTCGAAGATGAAATACCTCCTCGCCGCGTACAGGGTGGGAATGCTTGCAATGGAGACCTTGGCCAGGAGAGTACACGATGATCGCCCTGCAGCGAAGTTTGCACGAAATCCACCGTACGGCGAAGACGTGAAGTGGCTCTTGATGATCTCTCGGAAACTCGGGGCTCAATATGTGCAACAGTTCTGCATATGTGCCGTCAACTCGATTGCAAATCCGTTCGTCTTGCATGAAATAATTTTGGATGCAACATTCATTTCGTCGAGGGCAAGTTTAGCTTGGGTGTACCAGAACCCCAGATCACCACTGGCCCCGTTGGTTCAAAAGTGTCAGCAGATGTACTTTCAATGCTTGCATCAAAAGCTGTACCACATCACACTGTCGGAGTACGAGGACTTTGTGAGCATCGTCTGCACCGCCCGTCAAGCGTTCCATTTAACGGGTGATGGCGGTAGCCAGTTTAAAGAATGGCTTCAGAATTTAAGAAGGTACGTTACAAATTGATGCTGGCTGCTAGTGTTGAGCAAAATTACATTCTCGTGGCTTTTTCCATTGTAGGTCGAAGGCATGCAAGAAAGATCTTTGGGCTCAAATCACCACAGCGCTCCAAGCAAATCCAAAATGATACTTGTGTTGTTTAGGGACCTAGAATTTCGTTACACGCACCAAAATTGTTCAGTTAAGTAGTTCGAACGAAGTACTAGTTGAAGAGTAATTAATTGACGTTCGATAGGATAAATTACGCTACATTCCTTTCATCTTTCGGGTATGCTTGAATTGTGTAAAATCGCATCGATGTATAAAGTAAGGGCTTATTTTTGTTACATAATTGGTAAATCGGAAAAGCAGATAGAATAGGCAGGTAGGCGCAGTCTCTTTCTCTATTGATTTGAGTGATTTGAAATCAGGTTTTGCTGGGAATTTAATTTATTTGCCGTGTAATTAGTAGAAAAACTATTTTTCAAAGCGTGTGCATGAATTCGTTCGAGTTTGGAAAATGTAGCCTTTCAATCTAGTAGTAGCACCTTTTTTGCCTACATTTAGCAAGTTCTCGTCTCATTCTCATTAGGAACTCTAGCGTAACGCATAGAAGCTCAGGTGTTCACTTCACTTTTCATATTTCTTCAATTCATTGCCTTGAAGTTTGGATGTTCAAGTAATAATTCCGTGTTTAAACTAGAAAATTGCGAAACGATTGCAATTTGTATACAGTTTCAGCGTTTGTAGTTGCAGAAGTTACAATTAGGAAAACGAGTAGTAGTTAAATCTTTCAAATGGAGCTTTACAGAACTTACGAATGAGAGTGCATGCATGTTTTGATCGAGTACTGGAGCGCTAAACCTTATTAATTGTAGTTAGTTAGGAGATAGTTAGAAAATAATTGCACAAGAAGAATACGACAATTTTAATTCAAGTGCAGGCCTTATTAAGATCGAAGGTTGCTGGATGATTGTCAGACGTCGAAGGCAAATTCCAACTTCCAAATTCGGAGTGTTTCGGCGTTCGTGTTGTTCGATTTCCGAGCATACGAATTGTCTGGCTATGTTCTTCGTCGCATTGACTGTATCAATTCTGTTGTACGTATATACTGGTGTTCAAGGTTAATTTTCCATCGTATCGTCAATGTCTAGTTGTAAATTGTAAACAACTTGAAACTTTTGTAAAGACTGATTTATAATTTTACCAAAAATTCATGTTTCGTTGTGTAAATTATGAATAGTCGTCGGTATTGTCCGTCGCCAATATTTAGTGGGAATGACCCGCTTAGGATTCATAAACATTAACTTATTTCGGCTAGAGTTTAGTTGAGTTTAGGCGATCTGTCATCTCATCGGACATGTGGCGAACGCGAATACCAACTTGGCCTGAAAAGTCGCATTGAACTTTATTCAATGATTGAATCGCTAGATTGTAGAATGAAATTCGGAATCCTTCATTTACAATTTGCATCTACCACGATTTACTCTCTAATTAACTTGAAATTAAAGGAAATAGAAAATGCTGGGGCCTATTTGAGAGTTGAAATGTTGAAAACTCTCTTTCTGTGTAAAATTCTGTTTTTAAGTTTAAGGTAAAGGTACTGACTTGGGTTAGTTGGGTAGCCGGCCATTTAATACGTAGCACAACATCCGTCTTGGCGTCTGTAACTCTTAATATTATGTCATTATTACTTTACCGTAAATAATTGATATATATTAGGAAGCAGGACGACACTCTTCACAAACACAAATACGCGTAATGTCAAATTTTAACACTTGTTTCAAGTGGAAAGTTTTCCAAATCGTTCTCTTGATTTGAGTAGGCTGACCATTTGTTGCAACGTTTTCTAACTTTTGGAATGGAAGTGAACAATTTTTGTCGTGGGTAGAAAATAACATATTTTGCTCATCCACTGTCTGAATTTATCCGACATACTCCAACTTCCTCTGCAACACCTTCCTGTCTCCACTTTCTCCGTATCTTTAGTTCCACTTTGAATTGTACTTTTCTAGAAAAACGCATTCGGTTTACTACATCATCTAGCACTCATCAATTGAGATCATGTCATTCAATTCTAGGTGTTGGTTTCTCAATAAAATTCAGTCTCTGGCCATTTCAAACAACTCAATTTATTTTCATCCGAACTCATAACGAAAAACTCGCCACAACAAGGAAATGTTGGCTTTTAAATTCAAAGCATGCGAGAAACTGAAAATGAATAAATACAGCTTAAGACTCAAAGCTGCTTACAATCTAACGCAATCAACAAGTGAGCCTGAATTCTGACTTTTTGGGGTGAAGTATCGCCCTTCGAATCCAAAGGCATAATGGTGTTTGTGTAATCATACTCATATGTAAGTCCTAGCAATGGCGGATCATTTGGACTCCATTCTTTCACTTTTTCTATGTCCAGTGCAACGGTGGCTTTGTTTCCCTTCCTCCAGGTGACAAAATTCGGATCATCATTGTAATCTGGAGTCTCGGAAAAGTCGTCGAAATCTGAAGTTTCATCTTTCGGTGGTAAAACCAGTTCCGCGGGTGGCTGAGCGAGCACGAAGTTGATTGTGAACTTTTCATCTCGAGTCGGCAACACAGAGATTTCTTTGATCATTTGAGTCTGTGGAGTGAATGTAAGAGAGGCTGTGTCCAACGACGAGAACGACGAATCTCTCGCCGTGCCCAAGCTCGGCAGTTCTCCTTCTCCGACCACGTCTTCCTTTCTGAGCCTTACGAAGGAAAACGGTAGAAATTTCAGAGTTGTTGGAAATTGAGTTGGATTTGACAGTCGGAGTAAAACTTTCGCTCTCTGCCCCGGGGCAAGTTCGGTGTGTGCGAACGGTGCCGCGAGTCGAACTTGTGGTACATGATAGTACGCATTCAATTGGATCTTGAACTTAATGGATGCTGGAGAATACTCTGGTTTGCTTATATTTCTTTCACAAACACGGCATCTCAATGATCTCTTCACCATCAGATGTTTATGAGTTGGTAAAAGTTCAGCGTAGCTTCTCGGTTGAGTTTCCACTTGATTCAAACGATGCGAAATCGGCGTCACTGCCAGGAAATACACAGATAGATGTAATATTTCGTCAAGCATTCGCCATCTGAATACTACCATCTAAATATGTCATACCTTTAGCTGCTATCATTTCCTCCTCATAAAATTCGTCTGGCAACTCAGGGAGGTCTTCCACTCCAATTGTAGGGGCGGTGTACGGAGGAGGCACAATTGGCTTGGTCATTTCGTCTGGATTAGTTAAGGGTGACCGTTTCGGAAGAAGGTGTGCGACTCCATGTCGTCCCTGAAAGTCAAGAGTTAATCATCCACCTTCAATCTCATAAGACCATGAGTTTGGGTTCAGCGTTATCTTACCGCAGCCAGAAATTTACTCTTCGGAACGACATACTTCTGTTCCTTAGCACTCTTTTCCTGCTGGGCCAGCATTCGAAAGTACTCGCTCAGCTCTTCGATTTTGTCTGCATCAGGAACTTCGGGCTCCTTCCACGGCCCAGCGATAGTGGTAGCGTCCTCAATACCGGCTTCTCGTGTCGACCACCGACATACGCCACACGCCAAATAATATATCTTCTTAGGATTGCTATCATCTGGATCAACTTCAATTGTTACTGCACGAATTGATAATGTCTGCTTACAGCTTGGACAGTCGAAACACATGGGGCACCTGCATGAAAGCAAAGACCATTGGAACATGCAGGAGCAGGAGCAGTTGAAGCTTAGATGTTCAAATTTGGCTGACCTGTTTTTCTTCAGTTTGGCTTCAGCCGAAGGCACATTTTCAGAGCAATTGGGACAAAAGTGTGAGTCCACTTCATGTGAAACGCAGTAAGGGCACCGCAGACGAAGACAATGTCGGCAAAAATAGGTGAATGAAATTGGCTTAAGGCTACCGCAGCAGCAAATGTACCTCACGGTGTCCATTTGAAATAAGTTGGCCATGTTGGAGCGGCTGCAGCAAAACAAAACATCCAATGAAATGGTAATTTAGCAATCAAATCATTTATTCGCGACGAATCACCTGAAATTACAATGCGAAATGTAGATGACACAAGTTCCGAGGGTGGACAACGAATTTGAACCGCTGAAAAGCCCGCACACAACTGCCAATGACGCTTTCATCTGCCGAGACAATCTTGCATGCTCTGAAAAGAGTCATTTGCCGCATTGTCATTGATTATCAATGGAGGCTTTCAGATGTCTAATGATTTAACATTTGGTACCAAAGCGCCAAAATGCATTAAATTAAGAACGACTGCTGATCCGAATTTCCGGGGTAGCGATTTCAGGAACTCTTATCATCAAAGTTAATGGGTCATAGCAAATTGTATACAATTTCGTCGAAAAACTTTGCTTATCATGTTTACCATGCAAAAAAGATCGCCAAGCGAAGCCATTTCACAAGTTGCAGGATCGAATTTTTGATGTTTTATTTCGTGACCCGTGACTCACTCCGTGATTTTTGGCAACTATCATACATTTGTGCGTGAATTGCATTTTCCCTTGCCATAAGTCGAGACACTTCAAATTCAAGATGGTTGCCTACTGGTGCGGGGCGATAACTCCTCATGAAAGCAGTCGTGCTGGCCAATTCATCCAGCAGGAGGTGTCCAGTTACGACAGTATGCGAAATTTGTTGATCAAACTGGACGCAGGGAATGTTCATACAGACCAGATCGTTCTGCTATTCACAGCATCGCACTCCACTGACGAAATTCGTAATCGCCACAGCTTGACTCAAAGTGTTTCGAAAGAGCGGCGAAGCTGGAGTGCAGATTGCGACGTTTGTGAGTCTTCAGAAAATGCCAAATGCCCTGAGTTACCACGTTCTAACTTTACGCCACGATAATGCTAACGATAATATCCAATTTTCGTTTATCAGTGGAGGAGGTAGTCGAACTGGTGCAGACCAAAGTGATTAATCCGGCTCCGGTCGGCTGGTTGGTCAAAGTGCGGATCACAAGGGAAGAATGGCGGAGTGAAAAGTGCCGTACAAGCATGACGAAGAGCTCGCATTGACCGAACTACCCACGATGATTGTTCATAATACAATGAAGCGGGTTTCTGGACGAAAAGCTTTCAATATTGATAACATTATCGTAATGCTCGAGGATTAGCGAGGCATTGTGGCCTTTGCACAAAATTAGAAATTAGTGGAGTTAATAAAAGTAATTGACGATGCCAAACCAAAAAATTCCAGTTCAGTTTGCATGCACCAAAGATTTAACGGCTGAATCAGGAAATGGGTGAGACGATAAACGACATGAGGAAATGGTAAAAAAAGGCGTAGATAAGAAATCACGAGTTTACACTTTAAAAGGCAAGGCAGCTGACACGCTCGTGCGTCATGAATGGCAAAAGCACACAAGATATTTCATAATACTCGATTCAGCATTTCATTTCATCAAAACATGGACACAGCACGCACAGGACCGAACTCCCGAACTTTGTCTTGTATGCGGAATATCAACACGCTCTTCTTCACATGACAGGATTTGTAGTTTGGCATCAGGCGCCTTGAGCCTTGAGTTCATTCTTGGGAGTGAAGGACGGACTGACAGACGCTCAGCTTTGAGACTTGAAACTTCACACTTAAATTCTCAGAAAGTGAGCAAAGACAAGAAGCGTGATGAAGATTTACGCGACCTCCTGACCTTAGCTCCACTAACAACCATTATATTTAGCAATTCGAGGCGATGATTTCATCATTCAACTTGGCTTGACACTTTTAGTGTGAAAATGTCACTTTTCACACTTCGAGGTGGCAATGAAGTAGCAAGTAGCACATCACTGAGATTTATGTCTCTGGCCAGCCTGTAGATGCAAATGCATAAAGAAATCCGCAAAAATCTGGTTCGGCAAGCCAAGATGAGATTCATGAGAAAGTCGCGTGCGTGTGGCTCGTGTAAATGTTAACAAATTTTCGTACGTCTTCGGTTTTGCACAGTGTAACGGAGGAAGCTGAAGCCGTATGATTCCGCCAGCCGTTCTTGTTCTTGGAAGGAACGGGAGAATGCATCCGAGCGAGCCTGTAGAATTCCGAAGGTTATGAAATGCAACCTGCAAAGTATTTGAATGCGACTACGCCAGATTGTAGAATAGACAAATGATTAGCTTTGATTCTGATATTTGATTTGAATACGAGTGAATGTAAATGTGAAGTCTGCCTGAATACCGTAGACGGCTGAGTCGACTCTTGGTAGGGCTAGAGCGTTGTTTTCTGCAATAATGCCAGTGTCAGTCCGTTTACAAAGTCGTAGTGGCAGTAAAGTAAAGTACAGTTTAAGTAAAGTACCACAACCAAAACCTCAACTGATAGATCGGTACTAATCAACTGAATAAGCCACCAAGTGCTGCAGTAGACAAGCAACCACGAGAAGGTTAATAACACGTGTCTCGTGTCCTGTCGTAAAAATCTTCCACTCCACGCTTGTGACTGTCGTGACAGAACCTTCTGCAATCTACTGACGAGGCTGACACTGCTCACTGCTGTCGTGAATTCGCAATTCCCAATTTGCTGATCGAAGTTAGTAGCCGAAGCTGTTGTTGTTGATCGAGACTCGAAGATGGAGGCCATGCCAAAAGAAGACACGATCCGTCTCCGGAAGCGCCTAATTGGGTAAGAAAGACTTAGATGTAATTTCATGTTCCTGCAGTGTTCAAAGCTGCTTCAAAGTTTCTTTTGTCGACTTGAAACATGGTTAGACCGCAGTTTTCTGCGTTTTGATGTTGCTGCTCTACTCGAGTTATGAACAGTGAAGTTAGTAACACTTCTCACACTCTTGCAGTTTCACGGGCTCCGATTTTATTGCAATCATGAGCTCATTTCTTGCTCAACTTTGTACTGCTTTCCATACGATTCGTATTATATGTCACTTACTGGCCTTTGCGTGTAGACTCCGACTCCTGCGATTGCGATAATTGATAAGCGCGAAGCCTGGCCAAATGGTGAAAGGCATTTCTTGTTGAAATTACACGATTCATCTGCTTTCTTATCTCGTTCTGAGAGTTACGTGTTAAACGGTTAACTCCCAATTGCGAAAGCACGTACATTTTTTGCAATGTAATCTGATCATGCAATGTGGCTCTCTCTCTTTCCAGGCCGTCATGTAAGCTGTTTTTCAGGAAGGATCCCCTGAAAATTGTGCGAGCCGAAGGTCAGTACATGTACGATGAGAAAGATCAGCAATATTTGGACTGCATCAACAACGTCGCGCATGGTAAGCAAGCATACAATTAACGGATGCAATAAAAACTCATCAGTGTAATCACTGCTGACATTTCAATGCTGTTACTATTACTAGTTGGCCATTGTCATCCTGCTGTCGTTCAAGCTGGCTACGAACAAATGTCGCTGTTGTCCACCAACTCAAGATTTCTTCATGACAATCTTGTCATCTTTGCAGAGAAACTGACCAACTTATTTCCAAATCAGCTTTCGGTCTGCTTCTTTGTAAATTCTGGCTCAGAAGCCAACGACTTGGCACTGCGTTTGGCCCGAGCACACACGAAGCGCCGTGACGTTATCACGCTTGATCAGTAAGTCGTGGAAAAGATAATTTGAACTTACATTGTTGTAGACAGGGAAGCCTTTCTTCAAGACTGCGTAAGAATTGTGAGACTTTCGGCTTTCATAGCTTTTAATTAAACACTGCCGCACTGATTCAGCTGCTATAATTTTACAAATAAACAATGCATGCATGGCTTTGGTTTTGGCCTCATTGTGCTTTCCGGCAAGCGCAATCCTCCAGTTTTTTTTAGCAAGAGCTTACTCATAAACGAAATACTCCGAAGCAACTGAAACTGATGAGCATTGTTTGCACGTTTCTTTTGCAGCTAAACATGTTCAAAGTTCAATGGAGGCGTGAAAAATGAATGAGTCAAGGGCCGATTTCTGCAACGAGTCGATGAATCAGCGACTCGTTAAAGATAGTCGAATTTAGTGTTTTCAGCTACGAGCAGTTACCGTGATTGGCTGAATGCTGATGCTTACAAGTTGTTGATCGCTGACTTGGTCTAATGACGGGACGAGAATATATGGAAGCTCGATGAAGGAGAAGGTTTCCACTGCGTTGGGCCTCATTTATAATTATTGGCTTTTGGGCGTACGGGAGTGAGATGGCATGCGGAGTCCTGCAATGTTGCTCATTGGAACTTTTGTTTTAGTGCATATCACGGTCATGTGACATCATTAATTGAGATTTCGCCATACAAATTCAATATGCCGGGCGGCGGAGGAAAGGCTGAACATATTCATGTCGTAAGAACGCGAATATTTAAATCACGCGCAACCAAATGCAAAGGAATTGTTCATGACCTCTGCTACTGCTTTCCGTTTCGCCTAACAGGCGCCATGTCCAGATGTCTATCGTGGCAAGTACAGGGACGACGATTTGAGCATTGAGGAATGCAGCAAGCGATACGCTGACGACATTCAAGGCTTGATACAGAAAGCTCGCGAAGGAGGAAGAGAAATTGCAGCGTACATTGCCGAATCACTTCAGAGCTGCGGCGGACAAGTGATTTACCCGCCGGGATACTTGCGTAGCGTTTACAAGTTAGTCGTTATTCGTCATCACGTTGTCCTTCTGACTAAAAATGCTGTCACTATCACTGATTTTTGCGTTGCCTGTTGCCTGTCATGCGCAGATACGTGAGAGACGCAGGTGGCGTTGTGATTGCGGACGAGGTGCAGGTTGGATTTGGAAGAGTTGGAAAGCACTGGTGGGCATTCCAGCTTCAAGGCGACGATGTGATTCCCGACATTGTCACCCTCGGGAAACCGATTGGAAACGGCCATCCAGTGGCCGCAGTCGTACGTCTTTTACTTGTCATGTAATTAATTGATTGACCTTTCTATGCAAGTAATTTTATATTACCGAATTAGGTCACGACGAAAGAAATTGCTCAAAGCTTCGCCAACACAGGAATGGAATATTTTAATACGGTAAAGTGAGCGTTCATTAGAGTCGAGTGCCTCTCTGAAAATGTACAAAGTTTTTTTAGGTGCTAAAGTTAATCTTTCATGTAGTACGGGGGCAATCCCGTTTCATGCGCCATCGCCAACGCAGTGCTGGACATAATCGAGAAAGAGAATCTGCGGGAGAAATCCACACGTGTTGGAAACCATTTAATGAACTCGCTGCGCCAACTCATGAGCAAGCATCAAATTATCGGTAGGCATTCCAAATTCGCGTATCTTACTCCCGGTTCCAACTTCTTGGGCTAACAGAATTATATTGTGCTTGCTTGAGTGCAGGTGACGTGAGAGGAGTTGGCTTATTCGTCGGCATCGATTTGGTACGCGATCGCAAAACACGAGAACCCGCAACGGAGGAAGCTGATCATATCATCACACGCATGAAGGACGAGTTCATACTTCTCAGCGCTGATGGGCCATATCGCAACGTCCTAAAAATCAAGCCGCCGATTGTGTTCAGCCAGTCTGACGCAGATCGCGTGGTGAAAGTGCTGGATGAAGTTTTGACCGAAATACAAGACAGCGGAGTAAGTAAAACTGCGCACCTTTTTGACGACGCACATGCACGGTTCTTACCAAAATCTTTATCTTTATGTCTATCACGTCGTAGTTGGTGGATGCTCAAAAGAAGCCGAGAGATTCTTCACTCAGCCCATCCGAAACCAGAAAAATCCTTGAATTGGATCCGATGAGATCTGAGCAACCGAACGGAGTGAAGAAGGTGAAGTTGATCGAAGAAGTTGCCCGCGTTGTGCTGTGAAATGTGCTCGTGTATCGTATTGAATAGTCGACGTGCTAGGTGCTCGGTGTGGCACGAAGTGTAATTTGATAAGTTAAAATGTCAATTCGATTAGCTGACATGCCATGCGTTACTGTGTGGTTGCACGTACGCATTAATTTTAATTGCAATTTACTTTTACTTTTTTCATTCTATGCGAATAAAATTCAACTTAGGAAAAGTATTTATACGCTGAATGTGAATTGATAAGTCCATCGCTTGCCGCTGACGTGATGAAGTTGGAACTGGAAGTGACTTTATTCATTTATTTCCCATTCTACTTCCTAGTCTCATTCTTCATATATCTCTAGCCTCAAACCGCATGCAGTTCGTTACTTTCTAAATATGCAGTACATTTTCCTAAGTACTCTCAGTAATATCAATTAGATTTTTCTTTAACTTTAAAGAAGGGACTAAAAATTCGATTTGGAGCCGGCGTGCTTAACCTGCACGACGTCATAATATCAATATCACTAAATGAATGAATGAATGAGGGAGATTCCGTTCTAGCTTGCTCAGGATTTAAAAATGACTAAGAACACTTAACTAAACCCAAATACCCTTTTCAAAAACTATACAATCTTTTGTTTTTACCATGCAGCCAAATTAAAGTAATTTTGGCCCTAGCTTTAAGTATGTTTATTGAAGTTATGTGCTTCCTGATTCAAGGAATAGTTTTGAAAAAGAAAAAAGAAAAAATAGAAAATCTAAAAGTCGCTCCTGACTGGCTGGCTCGGACGTAATAAAACCAAATCGAGGTCCCAAAATTCTGCCAATTTTCCTACGCATAATTAAATCTCTCTAATTAAGTCTTGAGTACATATCTTCTAACTGTGGCTTGAAGTACGCTTTAATTTGAGGTCTTTTAGTTTTCAGTGTTGGAGTCAAAAGCCCATTTTGTACGGAGAATGGGTCGGGATGAAGATAAATATCTTTCACCTGCGAATATTACAATGAATGGTTTAGCATTAAGGAAACAAACACGATTATGGAGTAGTCTTACCTGTTCGAAGGACTTCAGGTCAGCCTTCTTTCCTAGCGTGATCATGTCGTTCATGATGAGAGTTTTCACTCGTGCGTCGTTACACAGCACTGAGAGGGTTCCCGGAATATCGTTTTCTACTGCCCATTCTTTAAGCGCTTCTACGTCAGGCACTACTATCGCTATAACACACGACTGAAACGAACAGATAAGGAGTCAAAGTACAGGTCCCAGTTGTAGTTCAATTACAAATTATTAGCCAGGTAAGTTACCTTCAGAGACTCTCCATGCACAAAGACCTGACCGATAAACTGGCTTCTGATGTAAATGTTTTCTACTTTCTCTGGCGAAATATATTCACCCTGAGATAGCTTGAAAATATGTTTCTTCCTGTCAATTATCTTCAAAGTCCCATTCTGTAGTGGAAAAATTATCAAACCCTAGTCAAATCTTGGATAGACTTGAAAAAATTAAGTTTGGTCAACTTACATTAAGCCACATCCCAATATCTCCAGTATGGAGCCAGCCTACAAAAGGGAATGATTTCAATTATTCGAATCTGGGTTGTTTCGTAATTGGTTAAACCACCTACCATCTCTGTCGATTACTTCTCTCGTTTTTTCGGGATCCTTGAAGTAGCCCTTGAATACAGTTGTACCTTTCACACAAACTTCTCCTGCAAATAGCATCCGAATTAATCTTGCGGATAATCGTACAAGAAAACAGACAGAATGCAACGGCATACCCTGTCCAGCAGCGGCGTAGTACTCCATGTCAGGTACATCGGCAAGCTTAACACAGCAACATGCCAAAGGTGGTCCAACATGCTCTGCATTAACAGAGTTCTTACTCATTAACACTCTAACATGTTCAGGAAGTGTTTGAGATTTTACGTGGTGATTTTACCTGGATCACAATCGCCTTGAATTGTTAACGTGCAAGGTCCGACACATTCTAGAAAATGTCAAACTCTATTTGCAAAGTTCTCACAATATGGCTAAAGACAAAATCTGGTATATGTAAAAACAAACCTGTTTGTCCATAGCCTTCCACAACCTAAAAAACCACACCAAGAATTAAAATAATACCTTGTTAAGAGTTCGTCCCAGTAGTGCATCACAGAATGCGATGTGCTTACCACGCAACCCAGCGCGCATCTGATAAAACTCAACACATTTCCGGCCAAGGGAGCGCTCCCGACAACCATCAGCCTGACCCTTCCACCCATGCCTTCTTGGACCTTCCGAAATATTAACGTGTCCCAAATTGTATTTTTTCGCACGATTCCTTTCTTCAACTCAGCAGATTTACTGTTTAAAGCCATTCTTAAGAGAGTTCGTTTTACGCCGGATCCGTTGACTTGACCAATAACCTTGTCATATATTCTATTGAGCAGCCTAGGAACTGTTGGACTCACCTAAAATAAGAACATGATATCAGCTTACGCCTACTCATAAAGTATCAGTTCAAAAAACATATTTGAAAATGATGATCGATCTTACTGTAGGCTTCAATTCCTTGAAGTCATCGACTAAGTTTCGAATGTCTCCTCCATAAAATCCTACACAGCCGCCTTGCATGTACACGGCAATCTAGATACATTCAATTGGTATGTGAGTGATGTGGACTTCGTGACATGTCATACGAGATATTAGATATTCATACTTGACAACAATGCTCCAACATGTGAGCGAGTGGAAGAAAACTCAGCATAACGTCATGTTTATGAACTTTGTGCTCTCCAAGTTGCTGCAATACTGCTGACACATTTGCGATTACGTTCTCATGTGTCAGCATTACGCCCTTTGGACTACCCGTTGTGCCTGACGTGTAGCAAACTGTCAGGATATCTTCAGGGCTGGGTGGCTGTAAAATTAATTCAGTTCATCTATTCATTGGACTATTCACAGTTTTCGCAGGCAGGTTCGAATATGGAAAAAGTACCTTTTCCCTGTGAATCTGAAGATTAGCACCTCCGATTTTCTCAACTTCCTCAAACTTTATCAGCTCAATGCCCATGTGTTTGGTTCTTGAAATTGTTGCTGGTGTAACATCCTTGATATGAACTAGACGTTTCAGACAAGAAGGTGCTTTGTCCAGCAGCATGTTAATTTTGCCGTCATTCTCGCAAATTACCGTGGACATTTGAGCTAAACGCAAACGATACAAAAGGGCAAGTTATTACGAACAGTTCCCAGCAGGAATAAAGTCTTCGTAGTCAGAATTCGCTATAAAAGCCAACCTTGTTGAATTATAAATGCACAGGCATCGGCTCCTAGAGTATCGTACAGTGGGACGATGACCATGGAATAACAGTAAAGGCCCTGTTCTGTAAGCACCCACTCCGGGCAGTTCTGACTGTAAATCCCCACGTAAGAACCCGGCTGCAGACCTACTCGAACAAAGACAAAGACGAGTGTTAAGTGTACGTTTCCTACTCCGTTTCTTTTCGTGATTTACCCAAATGCACCAGGCCACATCCGAAGTTCTTAGCCCTCAATAAAGCCTCGTTGTAATGCATCCACTGATATGGCTTGTTGCGATTCTCTCGCCAACCCAGACACCTGCCATTATCTGCAATAAAGAAAGTCATTGATGACTGCCAATCGGAACAGTCTTTGGGAGTCTTTCGCATGCGGCTAAAACAAATGTTTCATTTCAAGCTCCATGTTGAAAAGTTTAAATTAGCTTACTTGATTCTTTAGCTCCACGTCTAAATGCATCGTAGCTACAAAGTAAATACAGGGCATGTGTTAACTCCTGATACACTCACACTGTAGTTTTGTAATATCTCTTAATAAAACTTACACGGTCCGGCAGTCTTCATAAAGATATCGTAGAAATTTCCCATCTTTAGCTTCTTTCGTAAACCTTGACGTTCGAATGAGCTCTGGACCCTGAAATGAATACGAAAGAAAGTTCCTGAAGCAATTCTAGTTTTGAGGAACATTACAGAAATCGTTTGCGCAAATTGCACCGGAGCGTGATGGCAGGTGTGCAATACGAAATTGGACTCTCAACACTTCCGGATATAAAAATAAAATTAGCCTGTCCACGCCGCAAATGTTTCAAGTCTCGCCTGCCTCTCATTTTCGCAAACAGGAAAACAAATGTTCTAGCAGTTGTTTTAACACCCGTTCCGCAAAAGTTGGAACAGAGTCAGATTATTTGTTCCTTATTGACTTCGCTGTACATGCCTGACCTTAATAGCACCCTAGACATTATAATCATCGTAAGAATTCGCCGTGACTATATTAAACATTATAAAATGTCGTGAAATCAAGTCAAGGTTGTTAGCACGAGAAGCAGAATCTTCTACCACACACAGAATTTGAACCAAGAGGTTAAATGAGGGGAATTACACAAGATGCGTGACAAAGTGGCCGAGAGACTGGAATAAATATAGACAAGCATGCAGAGTGGAGTGTAATTCCTCCATCTCTGTGCCAAAAATTCGAAAGATTAAACACTTTTCTGACAAGTACTTAAATCGGCATTCGGTCTTTATAATCAAAGAAAATTTACAAGATGATTATCTGAACGGGCAATACAAAAGAGAAACGAGGAAGAATGGTGCCCCTATCTTTTAAGGCCATTTCCCGTTGCTGGTTTGGCTCGAGCAAATTTATTCGTTGAGCACACTGATTTTCGTGAGAAGTGATGAGAACAAGATTTACTTTCATCGTTTCCGACTGATGCCTCAGGTCCAGCGGAATTCGGATCGGTTCCGGCACGCTGAAACAGCCTCCACACATTTTGAACACTTTTAATTAGTTTAGTTCACAAAACCAACTTCACCAGGAACTAACAGAGACGAACTGAATGGACATTGCAATATTTTATAACCGTTTGAGTATTAAAAACGAGTACAAAAGGAATGATCCTTCAATTTGCAGGATTGTGAAGGAAATGAGACCGAAATGTTCTGATGCGTGCTGAAAAACTCGACAACTCGAGATTTCGCTTGGTTCGCTTCTTATATGAGGATGGAACGGGTGCCAAAAGAAGAAGTGCCAAAAATCAACGCTTGTAATCGCCTGTTGATACAATATTCCGGAATCCTATTAAAACCAGATTTCGCGAACAAAGTAGTAGTAGCATCCATCTTCGTAACGTGGCCTATGTTGCATAACATAAATTCTACTTCGCCGGCCGGGCCGGCGCACGTTATTTTATTCGCGTGCTAAGCTAAACTCGTAAGTCTCGGAAGAAAATTCATGGTTCCTAGTCCATACACTAACACAAGTGGACGCGGTTGCAAATTTATAGCCGTCAAAGAAATAAGGTATCGAATTTTCATTGGCAAAGTTGTTCTGAGGACATTTTTAATGTGAAATCAAAATATCAATAGATTTCTAGCAAATACGGCTCTTGCAATATCACTTTGTAGCGGTTATAATTAGAATGGCAAGAATTTATGTTCTTCATATTACACAGGGAATGAGCGAATCGCATCGTGTTTCGGTGTTTCATGTCAGAGAGAATGTATGAGTAAAACAAAAGCGATCTTGAGACCAGCTTGTGGTGATTTTACAGTCACTTATAATAATAGGCACATTGTGTACTGTGTCGCTCATAATTCTAAATTCTTGGCAACCACTCCGCACTTTAGCTCGTCTCGACAACAGTTGAATGCTGAAGTTCGTCTATCAAAGCACGAAATCTGAAAATACCTCTTCAAAATTGTATGATAGCCTAGGTAAACATCTGTTGAATTTAATGCTCTTCGCAGCAAGCCAAGTAGCCAAGAACCAAGATCGTGTGATCTCCTATGATAAGGATCGACCTACGTAAATGTTTTGATACTAAATTAAAACGCTACGAGAGTCGGTCAATGCAACGTGATACCAGAAAGCACGTGCCTTCTCCCAATCCCGAGGAAGTCAGGCGGCAGGGCAGACAGGCACCGGGCAAGAAAAATTATACACGCAGCTTTTTAGCCGAGTTCACTTAATTTGGAAATTATAATTGAGCCCGGTGGAAAGCTAAATTTAACATCGGGAGCTGGTCAAGTCAAGTGGTGCTTAGTAATTGCGATTGCTCACGTCTTTACGAAGTGCGAACAGACAAGAGACATGCCGCTTGAGGACACGGGACACGCTCACGCAAAAGTTCGGACTTAAGCCATCAATTACTCAAAGGTAAAAAATCTCCGACAGACTGTGATTAATTGTCCTCAAAATATGGATATTCACGCTATCAGGCTACCACTTTCAGAAACAATGAAGGAAGAAGAACAATTTGCTTACCGGTTCTAGGAATGCCTGCTCGTGCAGTGGAAACATTGGCGGAATTCCTTTGGGGCGAGTTGCAACGTAGGTGCCGACTACGACGGCACTGGCTAAGACGGCTGCCCCCGCAGCTCCTCCAGGAATCCATTCCAGCATGTCGTCCATTGTTTTCACTGCAAATGGAAACGAGACTCTCGATTAATTATGAAATATAGCAAGTGACGCTCACAGAAGAGCGAGCACAATGGAAAGTGGAATTACGAAAACGAAAGCTGATAGCTGACATAAATACGCTACGCCAGACACACTCGTATTGGAATTGGATTACCAAGCAGATAATCTGAGCTATGGAGAACGGTATACTCAAAACCGCACGCTATTGTCCGTTGAGTGTTTCATGCAACCACGAATGCCACGAAAATGGTTCGACGTTCGACTTCCTCGCGTTAATTTGTGCAATCGACAATCTACGTCTAATTCCAGCTTGCAATTGGCTTACTTAAGCTCTGCTACCGATAAAATATGCTGTTTAATTAACTAATTTTGTTTTATCGCAGTTGGAGATGTTTGCCTTATTCACCCAAATCCTTAAATGTGCACTATACTGACGCCACGTCTTTACTTTTTGTCTCAGTTAACCTAGTGAACTAAATGAACTCGAGATAATCACGAACTCAGTCCAAGTCCAACTCTCACTGAGCCATTGCCATTGTACACGACCACGAGAATGGAGTCGTATTGTTTTTCGATTAAATGAAGGAAACATCCTTCTTTTCTTAGCACAAGTAAAGGCCAGTCGGCCGACACGCCGACTTGTACGTGGTGTTAATTAAAAGGCGAGTGCGAAGCGAATGCAGGCAGGTCCGAGGAAAACAAGAAAAGTTCTTCAAGGTGCTATTAAATATTGATTACGCCAAGCCAAACAAGCTGAAGTATAAAGAAAGGACTTGCTAATGACGTGTCGTCGTCACCATTTATTAAAGAGCGCATTTAATTCAATGTTCCAGATTCTGGCAGTGGACGCATCTTTTCGGTTATGAGTTAAAAGTTAAAAGCAAAAATTTATATAAACGCTGCTTTATAATACGGTGCGCAATATTCCTTAAATATTTAGTCGACGTATGAATTGATATTTGACCCAGTTGACTTTATCCGAATATGAAATCTTGTAAAGGCATGCTGAATTGAGAATCTTCATTTCAGTAATTTCAGAGCGTAGATAATTTATTATGTTTACTTCAATATGATGCATGAATGCTGCATGTGTGTTTGTATTGCAGTCCAACAGCGTAGCGCATCTTACAGTATCGCAGTTAAATCTGCCAATCTGCGCAAGTTGAGACTTCACCTCGATCATGTTTCATGTAGAGTAACTGATAAATAATTAAGTAGGCCGCTGCAGATTATGTATGCTTATTCACATATCCACCTATATCCCGTCAAAGTTCAAAGACTGACTGAAAACGTGGCGAAAATGTCAAATCAAACACAGCGGCCGGCAGTGGTGGTCACCTCAAACTTCAATGCACAATTTGATGCAGCCCGCCAGCGCTTTGTCACTATCTAGCCGAATAAGCTCGGGTAAGTTTGAATGGATTTTAGCTACTTACAAATGGTGTTCTGTCCACACGTGGTCTTGGTGTTAATACTGATTAAATGGTCGTTTAAATCGCCTACTTTTCTAAACAATGAGGGCTGATCCACAGAGCCACCATTTCTAATTCGTACTTCCGAAGCACTAGTTAAATGCTCACTAAAATTCAGAGCAATAGCAAAGATAAGAGAAGGAAGTATTCCACTGCGAAGACTGCGATGCGACGTACGAACTCCACTGCTTACTGCTGATGTTACAGCATTCGCAAATCAAAATGGTATGGCGTTGGCCAATTAAATAGTTGAATGCGAATGGCGAATAGAGGTTTCAAACGTGTTTTGATTATGCTAACTGCAAGCATCGAAGACGGTTGCTTCCCTATCACGAGATGAAATGTTGTCGTTGCCACTGGCAGTAACTTGCCGCAGCTGAATTTATGCAATAATCACGCCATACTTTTTTGTCTTTCCCATCACGCATTCTTCAAACAAGTCGCTGGCTCCTTTCTCAACAATAAAGTGCTTAAAGTTGCCTTTGCCTTACCTTGCCTTGCTTCGATCATAAAAAATTAACAAAACTGTGCCACAAGTTGCATGCAACTTGAGGTTTTGAGAATGTACTTAACTTCAGCCAGAAACGATCACAGCATTAATCTAGTGGCTAGAACGCCATTATATTGCACAATGCGCGGACTTCAATTCAACTATGAACTTTCAACTTTGTTAAGAACTTAACCGAGATGTAAAATTCTAAAGCCCGGCGCTAGCAATGAAAAATATCTTCCAAAATCATACATCAACCTCATTTCAGTTTAATAAAAGTGTCCTTTAGATGCATCAATACTTAAACCTATTTAGTCGTGATGTAAATCCGCCCATCATTCAACATCACACAGTGCTTTCAGCTCATCACATCACGATCACCCAACGCTTCAGCAGAGGATGCAGGTGGATACATCAGTTGAACGACCAATGAAATAAACAAACTTTAATGTGTCATTTTATGTAACCCTTTCATTTGCACTTGACATTGCATTAGCACTTCAGCTGAGCTGAGTTTGTGCTTCGACAGACAGCCTGGGCCGTACGCTAGTAGTATTGGCGGTAGTAAATGAGTAACGGATGTTTTGATTTTGATGCAATTTACTCATTTGTACTTCATTATGTAGCAACGACATAATAACGTGGATTCATTAGAGCCGTTGTCAATCGACAAAACAAAGGGATAAAGTCTAAATGAGGTTATCAATGCACCAAACACCGTATGGGGCAGCAGGTTAGAGGTTACTTTGACTTGATAACTTTGATTCAGCCGTGCAGCAGTTGGGATTATTAAACTCGGACTTGGACTTACTTTACTAAAGATGCAGATATATTTACTTGTGGATGATAGCGGGACGATCAGGCAGGCGAATTCCGGCAGCTCGACTGGGTTTCCAATTTAAGTCACAATTGAAACATTGTAATTAATACGTGCTATAAAATGCTAAATTCATAGATCTCAAAATGAAGATTAGTCGCTTAATTGAGCTGCAAAGGAACAACTAAAGTATACTATCACAGTTTCACAGTCACTTTGATATTTATCCAAGTGGACCTAAATCCTCCCTCTTGTAGGTCAACAATAATGAAACTGAGAGTACAATTCCATGCGGAGTTTGTGGAAAATATGTTTTGGTTTGAAAAGCACACCGCATTCGTGAAATCGCAATGCCAATGCAGGTTACATGCATAATTATTCTGCATTATGATTTGCAAAAGGATCATACGTTGTCCCGTGCCGTCTGCATCATCATACACGTTGCTTTACGTGTTGTGCAATTCTTAATTTTCGCCATGCCTTGCCGCTCTTCATCTCGTACATTTTAGTTGTACTCGTGCGACACGTGGAGCTCTCTGAGTCGACTGACTCAACTTGGTTTGCTTTGCTAGAGATTTGATATATTTTTTACTGCTGCCAGCTGCCTGCTACAGCTACTCAAGCAATAGTTAAGTTTTCCTTTACTGTTCTTGTCTCCGACCAGGTTGAGACAAAAACTGGCACTGGCAATTCACGGTTTGGTTAAAACCCAATCTCATCTTGTTTAATGCACAATCTTGTTTAACTTTCGTCTGTGTCGGTTCGGTGTTTGGTGGTGGTGTGACACAGTTGATTGGTAGACTTTGCACAAGCCAATTAAATGCTGGCACCTGAATGCTTCCATCAATTACTACAACAGCAAACAGCTTCCAGTTTGCCGAGTTTCCTGCCTGAGCTGTCTGAATGGAGTGCACATTTAAGCGCTGGCATTGCAAGATATCAATGAGAAAGATTTGCAAGATGAAAATGAGAATGCAAGCGTCTATTGGGTTAATTGCTATTGATCATCCACTTACCTCTAAATTCTGCTGAGTACTGAGTCGTATTATTAAGAAGTATTTATTGCTGAATTAACTCAACAACGCTTGCTCTACTAGTAGCGAGTCGTGGTTGTATTTGCATGCACGTCTTGTGCGTTCGTAGATTCAAAGCAAGCACTCGAGGTGAGATTTAAAGCCTTACTTTAGCATTTAGAGATAAGCACGGTACGAACGAACCTCAGTTCGTTACTATCATTTTGACTAGCACTTGGAATTAATTAACGCAGACTTGCAATCTAAACAAATTCCAAAGATTGGACAAATGGAAGAACTGTTAGCAAAGTGCAAGCTGTCACTTCACTGCGTATCACAATTATACAATTTCACTTTGAGTACACCTTAAAATAGTCTAGCAAATTACCCAATCTGGGATTCAGACTCCAGATTTAGTCGAATGTTGTGCACATCGGAGGGAAACTACGTAAATACTGTCGATGAATGGATTATTCCAGTTTCCAAAGTCTGGAAGGTATGCGAAATCAGATTCGGAACGAAGTAAAATTCTCCAGTCGAATGCAGTGCAGCGCAGCAGGGCCAATTCAATTGAGTGTAGTTTTCGTGTGCTGGGAACACGATCACGGGTTTATTTTTGCTCCGAACTCCGAACTTATGCACCTACCCTGTAGGTTTGATGCTGGTGCTGCTGGAAAATAGAAACCGGGTTATCGATCACAGCGTGAGCGTAGAAGGAACGAAGAAAGTAACAACTTGCTTTGCTATTTGCTAGTGTGTGGGACTTTCACCCAGTACGAAGTCGATTGCATCACGCCATACCATTATTGCTAATACAAGCATCACACACGTCATTCTCAGTTTATGTGCTACAGCCGCGAAGCGGGTAGCTCTTTGATCCGAGCTCAGGAGAAACGCGATTGGTTCCAAATATGGTCTGTTCAACGGTAATTTAGTCAGACCCTCCTTTCACGGGTACTCCGAGCCGTAGTCCTGCTTTGGCTGTGCTTTTCCAACGATCACCGCGTCGCGCGCCGGAATGACTTGCACGTGAGATTTTTATTACTGCAACGGTTTCCGACAGCGTGGTTGTGAGTAATGTGGAATTCAGCCGTGTTTCGTCAAGATTCGATGTCAGAAGGCCGCCATACTGATCACTTACCATATTTGAGACTTTGGAAAGTCATCGAATTACGCTGAATCTCTTCTTCGGGCGACCACATGAGCTAACAGACACCTGTTTTAATGAAGCATATTTTATTCATAATTTCGTATTTTTAAACGATGGTTTTCGATGAGGAGAAATAAATAGATCAGTTAGAAGCTTTTGACAATCGACAACCACAACGCGACTTGTCAAAATCAATAAATCGGCTATTCAATATTCAATGTTTCTTCAATTATTTACGGAGCCTCAATCAATTTAATCCACTACCTTTATTTTTAGATCTTTGGCAAAGAACAAGCATGCTTAAGGCCGAAATTATTGGACGTCGACTGCGGGTGGCCGCGGCGTGTACCTATTAGAACCGCAAATATTGCTTGGCCCTTACTGCACCGACCACATTGAATAAAAACTGTAAATTGAGCTCCATGCCTAATCGCCTGATCATCATAGAAAATGCCAGAACGTCTCTATCTCTTCAGCACATGCAGTAATTGCGAATGCAGGATGCGGCTTCAGTGAATTCTAATTCTATTAATAACGATTAGCTGTAATTTCGCGACCTGCGCTCATCGGCCTCATCCTGATTGCAGACTGCATGTGAAGCAAATTCAAGGCCCGCAATATAATGCGTGGCTGGCTGTATAGCGTGTGGACACGGATAGAATTTAAATTTGTGATTGATAATCCTCAGCCCTGAGCGATTGTGACATTGTTTCATATTACGAATCACGATGGGAATGGAAGAAATTCCTTCTCATTTCTCAGCACGGCGCGATGAATTACAGTTAAACTAAAGACCACGATGACAAAAGGCAAGAGAGGGTGAAATGATTGACTTCATACGCAAACTCAATACTCGTACAAGCATTTTGTCGGACCTCCTGATTTTCCTGTGATTGATGATTGAGTAATTACTGAGATGCATGAGACAAATTAAACTTTGAGCATGGATTTGAGCTTTTATGTTGAATGTTGAGGCTTTGTCTATTGCCATTGCATTGACGCACATTGCTGTGGATGTAGTTAGTAGTTGTTATTGTGCTGAGCAATAACTTTCCATGAAAAATAAGTTTTCTCGAAGGGACTGGAAGCAGATGCCCCAAAATAAGCATACAAGCATATTAGTACCAGAATCTTGTCTGTTGGTATCATAACTCTGAGCTCCGAGATAAGATGTTTATACAGTGAACCCTGCATCTGACCTTTATATTGGTTTTTTCATCTCAGTCTCGCTCCTTTTGCTTGTTCTACCCTACATGTCACTGATCTTCGCTTTTCGAATGTCATTTTACGTAATGACTCTCGTCCATTCGCTCTTACTTGCCTCAGCCTTAATGAATGAGTCTGACTTTTAGCCTAGCCTAGCGTTGGCATTAGCATTCGTGTCCATCTTTTACACACCTCGCGTTAATTTAGAGACGGTGCGTTCGAGTCGTGCTTCCGAAGCGACGACAGGAATTTCTCTTCCACGTGACGTGTTCGATATCAGACATAAGACTGTGGTCGTCAGACTGTATCAGAATAGGCAGGTTTGTCAGTTAATTGTTTGGTGGAAAGTGCAACAAAGGCAATATGACGCGATCATTCACTTCTTTCGTGCTGGTCTTCTCATTATTCGGTAATCTACACCTGCATATCGTTTCCATTATCCGTCTTTTTATCTGTGGCGTACATCATTCAAATGAACTCAATCAATTTTATTGTGCTGCTTTACTTTCCAGGTGCTCATTGCCATCAAGCTGCGCCAGGTGAGAAATGTCGTCGAATACGCTGCCTTAGTCCCGCCATTATGTAATACTATTGCGACAAAAGGATAGCATATGCGGCAGATTGTCTGCCAAAATCGTGCATAAGCAACGAGATGATTTGATTAATCCACAGAATTAATTAGCGACAACTACTCATTGAAGCTCAAAGCCCAGCTCGTAATTTGCTTGCGCATTTCATGTACTCAATTCAATTCGTGTAACACGAATAATCCGATCATTTCCGGCTGTACGATTCACTGAATTCGAAGGCGACCTATTACAAACTGTTAACGCACGACCGGTAGGCCAAAGCAAGAGTGGAAAGGTCTTCTTTGTTGCCTTATCTAGTTGAAAGAACAGGAATTCACGTGCGTGCGTACATAAATCTCTGTAATTCGTGAATCGCAATGGTTTAGGTCAACAACTCGTTTTGCTCTTCAAGACCACATTAACATAACATAACCTCCAGCGAATGAGTAGTGCAGTGCGAGTCCGACTGACAATACGGGTCCCTCATTTGGTTTCAGGCAATAATGAGAACAACAATTCATTCCTGCTGCATTGCTGCACGGCAGACCAGGTGAATCAGGTGTCTCGCAGCCTTGACACTTACGAATTGTTCAAATATCTTCACCGGTCAGGTTAACGCAACACTTAGTGTACCTGAGAAAAGGGTTTATTGCAGGAAAACATCCTGACCCTTGAGTTTTGCGAAAAGGGTCGGCCCAGAACAGAAAGAATCAGCACTCAATCTGTCAAATTAAACCCTGCGAGTCGGTACTATCGAAATGTATATCGATGAGCGCAAGAAACGATAGCAGAAAACCATATTTAGAGTCAGGAACCATATTTATTGGGGGTCTTAGTTTGTAGGGCATTTTGACGCAAAGTACAAATCGAATTGTGACGAAGTGCAATGAAGTCATCATTCTGTGTTAACCTCCCTTTTTCTCTCTTTCCTATTATTCTTTGCGAGTTTGTCATAATCAGTTTCGGTTTTGTGTTGACACATTTCGGTGCAGCAACGACGAGGCACTACGAGCTCGGATACACGTACAACTACGAGTACATTCTTGGACTGGAGCTCAATGAACCGAATCCAAATCTGAGTCATAATGCGACAGAGTCCACGCTGAAGACTGGCTCCACTGTTGGGTACAAAGTTTTGAGTCAAGTGCAAGTCACGCCGGTGTGGCAGCATCAACCCGGAGCTGTCATTCTAGAGATTCAGGTATGCCCAAACCAAAAAAATCTGCCAGTGCCAAATGCCAGAAGTGATAAATATGGCATTGGTTAATTTTTCAGCTGGTCAAACCGCAACTACAAATTAAATCTCGTACCGCTCCAACTCCTGAAGGTAATCAACCGAGCTCGAGATCTAACTGGAAATGATTCAGTCGTTTGCATTGTTTCTTCTTCTTCCAGGCTTCCGCGATCATTCTTCGAATTTGGATTCTGCAACTCTGCATCCATTCTACGTCTATTGGAAAGATGGAGTCATACAAAACACGTACTCAGTTACGAGTGACGATATCTCCGTGTTGAATATTAAAAAGGGAATTGCGAATCTGTTACAGGTAAACATCTATTCTGTTAATCTGAAGCTCCAATGAAAGCTGAAGCTTCTAATGCGTTGCAAAAAATTGACCCGCAGTTCCAAATTGTCTCCGAGGCGAAAACAGTGAAAGAATCCACAACCTTCGGAGCTTGCAATGTTACGTATACGAGAAACAATGGCCAACACCAACAGTATGAGAAGAAATTGATCCGGACAGCTTGCGAGATTCCGCCTTCCAAATTCGCCAGCAAGCAGAGGACATCGCCAGTTTTGGCTTCTACGACCGAGAGCGACATTTCAATTAAATTCAGTTTGACAAAGGACAGCGTGACAATTGACGAAGCAGAAGTGTCCGAAACTCACATAATCAGAGTCAATGCGAAGAAAGAAGTTGGAGCGGTGATAAATGGCACTCAACATCTCAAGTTTACGGGTAGGACTTAGGAAACAGTCAAGAATATGCTTAATAGAATGCTTGCTGTATGATTTGAAATTATCCAGGCACATCAACGTCTAGCGCGTCTGTTATCACAGCATCGACTCTGGTGGATGCCGTCCAAGAACTTGGAAAGGCGAGGAAATTAGAGCTTAGCTCGGACGAATTGTCCCCGCGACCTGAAAATTATCCGCTGTGCGAAGGGCAATCATGCAAAGGGGTAAATACATACATGATAGGAGCAGCTATAAGGTGCAAAATGCAAAAAAAAATATTATCACTAATCCACTAGCCAGAGGCGATAGTGAAGTTTATGACGGCGGACAATATGGCGACAACTCGAATGGCCACCGCGTTCCTGCAAATCACGACAAAATTCCGAGAATCGACTCGAGAGGAAATTGGCAAGATAATCGAATCCAACATGGCGATTTTGTAAGAGCTTCTTTCTTTCATGGAGTAGAAATTTGCTCGGAGAATTACAATGTGTGTCATTGTTATTGGCAGGCCTCAATTATTGGATGCTTGTGCCGCAGCCGGAAATCTCGCCGCACATCAAGCTGCATTTAGTACTCTCCAGTTTAACAATCCTGAAAACATAGAGAACCCGGAGCGATATTTATTGGGACTTGCTTTGAGTCCTTCACCAGAACCTGCGATTCTCGCCGGTAAGCGAAGACTGGTCAAACTCGAGAAATACAATCGAAAAGCTTGAATTTCTAAGTTTAATGGTCCGGTTTTTGCTTAAGACTTGTTCGACTTGGCCAAGAAGAAAGTTCCTAGTGAGAAGCTTCAGGAGTCGCTGGTTCTGACAACATCTGCCGTTATTCACACGCTGAGGCAGCTGAGTCCAGAAGTGAACACATCATCTTCAACGATAGGAGCTGATATTGAGAAGTATTTCATCGGCGCATTAGACAAATGTCCAAAGGACAAACCCGAGTGCCTTATGTTATACCTCCGTGCCCTGAAGAACCTCAAATCGAGGGACACGGTCCCAAAATTGTTTGACATGGCCTTGAACGCAGATGCCAAAACCAGCGTGGTTGCAATGAAAGCACTTCACAGTTTTCCTGATTCATTCTTCAATTCCACTGCGCGTCCAATTCTGCAAAAAATTATACAGCAGTTGGGCCGTAAGTACGATTCTTCCTCCCGGACCCTCGCAATTGACATGATCCTGAGGAACCACCCGACAAAGGAAGAAATACGCCAATTCTTTCTGCTGTTGAAGCACCACGACCAGCACACGTCGGAAGTCGCCACTTTTATGTGGCATCGGGTTCACGAATTCATGGATAGGAATCCAAACCTGAAGCAGTGGGTGGAAGAAATTGTCAGGGAAGAGGACCTGAAGACGTACCACCACTTGGCTCCGAAGGGGCTGTCGACGGCGTTTAGCAGGACATTCACGTCTAATCCGAGTGGAAACAGCACATTCTCAAATGCGATTGAAATGAATGGGAAAATCCTGAAACGAAGCTCGTTTGATGTTTACGTCCAAAATCAAGACGATGCCATTCAACCGCTTTCGGTAAATTCAACTTATAGACTTGTAATTTTGCAGGTTCGAATGCGTATTCATCATGTGAGTTTATCCGTTTGCATAACTTTAGTTGGGAATATTCGCCAACGGGCTCAGCTCCTTCACATCTTCCGATGACGAGGGCAAGGACGGAACTGAGCAACCGGAGCCGGAGGACGAGGAGGAAGCCACTGCTGGAATGGAGTTGTCTTTAATGGGCGTTCAAACGCGTCCCATCATTTTCTTCGTGGGAAAGGGCGAACTCATGGGACTTGTTTGGTCAGGCGCAGGGTCCGAGAGAACAACAGCCTTACAGGTACAAAACCAATCATAAATTAAACAATCGTACGACCGAATGAGGTGCTTAAATGTCGATTGCATCAGGGCAATGCATTACTTCAAGACGAACGACGGCAATTTCCGTTGTACAGCGGACTCGTAGCAGACATCAACATTCAAGGAGGCTTGAGCTTCGATTTGGCCGGGTTGATGCAACTTTCTCTTTGGCATCGAACAGCAAATTCTTTGGTCGAAAATAAGTAAGATTGAACCACGAAAATTTGTTCCAACCGATTAGTTACTCATTGCTTCATCCCATTTGGTAGGGCCGGCCTGTTTCTTCAAAGCATCATCCGAGCCGACACTTCGTTCGTCCGAAGTCGAGTCGACTACACGCTTTCAGCTGAGGCTGCCCTTCATTTTACATCAGACATAAACTTTTACGACAAAATTCTCATGTGCCTGAAACTTACACAGCCAGAATTCACCGTCAAGTAAGTTCACCTCGTTTAAAACAAGCGAGCAATTGAAATACATGAGAAAGTAATGAACCCTGATTTCCTTCAAGACAAAACGTTCATAAAATTGAGAGGATTCCCGGAAGCAAGCACAAGTTGAGGAAAGCCAAGTACAAGACAATCAAAGTTCCAGGACTGACGTACGCACTGAATAGAAAGAATTCTCAATTGTGCGGAGTGATGTACAAGGACGAGTTATGAGGTATGAATTAGAATGCAGCTGTTATTTTTACTATTAGTTCTTGTTCCTGAATAAAATTTTACTGATGTGATACGACTGAATTGCCAATTGTTGCTCGGAACGATCTTTGAAGAATGATCTGGCAGCCTTGAAGTTGAATCCGTCAAAGTCACTTGAATATATGAGAATAAAAATTGAAACAACGAATAAAGTAAAAGGAGGTGTGCCAGTGTTGATTTCGGACTCCCTTCCAGACGCGCTTAGTGATAAACAACGATATCATGCTGGACTTGCTGTTTCGAATCAAGCCAGTAAAATCCACATCCAGCCAAATCGATGCATCAGCGTCAGACAGTTAAAAGTACAGATTACGTGTATGTGGCCAAAAGTAAATCGTTGTGAAGTGCCAAAGCAGTCTGATGATTGAGTCATTTACTTAATCAAGTCGTGAGAATGAAGTTCTAGGAAGTGTGTAGGCTGTGGAAAGTATGCACAAGAATGTCTGAGATCGTACAGAGCATGAAAGCATGATTCAGTCGATGTGATGTGCACTTCTTCTCACGTCATTGTTTCATCGTACGTTCCCGGTTTCCGACTTCACCGACATCATCCGATTTCGTCGGAAGAGTTTACATTCCATTTTCTCTCTGTCCAGTTGTCATTCCTTTGCAGCTTCGCAACAAGTAATTCATTTTTGTAGCTTTTTCCAAGCTTTAGACGTAGTCTAGTTCTTTCCAAGTAGATCGATCACTGATCAAGTAGTTGATCCTTCAAGTCATTAAGAAGTTAATAAGTGACGACGATGTGGCGTTGGCGAAGTAATCTCGTGATATTTTCGTGAATTAAAGAGTGAGAATGTATCCCAACGCTCCGTACCCAGCGGGTGCTCCTCCGTTGGCAGGAGTTGGTCAGCCAATACCTCTTGGAGGCAGTGTGACTGCTGCTCCGCCAAGTATGGGCAGCAAACCGACCTTCGAAATGCCTGCTTCTCCCGTGGAACTAACGATAGCGGCCAAGTAAGTTCACTCTTCTTAAATAACAAGCAATGGGATGTTGCAATTGTAAGTGTGCTTTAAGCTATTAGCTTGGAGCCCGTACCATGCTCGGAACGATAATTAAGCTTTCTTTTTCATCACATCTAAATTGCGGTGTACTTGATGTCGTCGTCATTTAGTCATCCAGTCTTTTCCACGCTTTAGTGAAGATGCTAATCATTGACTCATTGGTTGCACTGCATTATTTCAAAAATCTGAATCGATTGCTAACTCGTTCACTCGTCATGGCTGAAATTATGACGACATGCGGGTTTGCGTCATTAGTGCTCATGTTGCTGATGATTCATTCAATACAGACGAGCTTCAATTGTGTTGTGTATTACGCACGAGGACAGACGACAGAGTTTGAGATGTGTTAATTTATGTTTACTTCGGTCAGCTCGCAACTAAATGAGGTGTTAGTAGCTGCTGCAGCTTTGCCTTGGCTGACGTGCACTTTACCTCGATTGACAAAACATGCTCGATTCTGATACTGTACTGTATATTGTTTTGTAGTACCCTATTATGAAGTGACTTGCGTCAGTGACCGAGTTAAATTCTCGTACGGTTGACATAATTTGACATGAATTAGATTTGATAGGAGAATCATTCTGTAAAACTTGCCCAGTCTCACAGTCATCCAGTACATTCGAATATCAATATTTTGAAGGCAACAAACCTTAAACTTGAAAAGCAATGGATCCAAACTTTAATCCTGCGGCTGCACCGCCCGTGGGACCCCAACCGCAGCAATCTTTGGTAACTTGGGTGGATTTACAAGTGTCAGCAAAGTAGGTTTATACTCTCAGTCTGGGTCATTTCTTGTCAATCATCCATTATTTAGAATGTTAATGTTCATGGCACGGGCACCGACGGACATATAATCAACCGCCCGGGTTTTTTTTTACTAGTCTAACTGCTATTTTCTTCGTTCTACAGAAATCTGCTGGACAAAGACGTGCTTTCGAAGTCCGACCCAGTCTGTGTTCTATTTTCTAAGGACTTGGTAACCAATCAGTACATTGAATTAGGACGCACTGAGCAAGTTAAGAACAACCTCAATCCTTCCTGGACAAAGAAATTTACAATTGACTATCGATTTGAGGAACGACAGGTACACCTACTCTTTCAACGCCGAATAATTTATCCTTGTATTATGTCTTCTCGGAAATGCTCATTATTGGTTTCTTGTATCAGACTCTCAAGTTTGCCATTTACGACATCGACAGTACAAGCCAGGCATTGAGCGCACATGATTATCTTGGTTGCCTTGAATGTAGCTTAGGTGAAATCGTTGCAGCGCCCAACAAAAAGGTAACGCAATGTTACAAAAATTAAAATTCATATACATAAACCTGTAATCCTGTAGTTCGAGCGGAATTTGGAGCTTCCAACGAAAGGATCACACAAGACTTCAAGCATTGTGATTGTGGCTGAGGAGCTTGGGTCAAGCAAAGAGGTTTTGCACGCCAAAATTAATGGCCGGAAACTGGACAAGAAGGATTTTCTGGGAAAGAGTGATCCTTATTTTGTGATTTCCAAACAACTTGACGATGGAATTTCTTGGTCGGTCGTGTTCAAGTCGGAGGTAATCAAGAATACGCTGAACCCAGACTGGAGACCTTTTAACGTTCGAGTCGCGTCCTTGACTGCTGGGAGACCCGAGAGGAAGCTGAAAGTCCAAGTTTTCGATTGGGACAGCGATGGATCAAGTGACTTCATCGGCGAATTTGAAACTACCTTCGCTGAACTCGTTGCAAGTAAGTTTAAACGATGAACCTTTAACGTAATGAGCTTAATTCATTCCCTTCCTCTTCAGAGTCTCAAGAAAGAACAGCCTTTTCATTAATCAATGCGAAGAAGAAGGAAAAGAAGAAGTCCTACACAAATTCTGGATTGATTAATATTGATTGGTTGCGAGTGGAGGAAGAAAAGAGTTTCCTGGATTACATTCAGAGTGGTGTTCAGCTTCATTTCACTGTGGCCATTGATTTCACTGCTTCCAACGGCGATCCAAATCACCCGCAAAGTCTTCATTACAGGAATCCAAATGCAGACAATCAGTATACTCTGGCAATCAAAGCTGTTGGTGAGCTCAAAATTATCCCTGATTCAGTTTGCTAATAAGGCGTAATTTTATTCATACTCACGGTCACGATATTCTTGGCAGGCGAAATTATTCAAGACTATGACAGTGACAAGTTGTTTCCAGCATTGGTAAGGCTGTCTTCCACGTGTATAGTTCCATTGAAGTTAATACATTTTATGCACAACTTTCTTCTCGATGTAGGGTTTTGGCGCACGAATCCCTCCTAGCCAAGTTGTCAACCATGAATTTTTTCTTAACATGAACCCACAAAATCCATACTGCCAAGGCGTGCAAGGAGTTTTAGATGCCTACCATCACTCTCTTAACACTGGTGAGTTGCACTTCTTGTGCCTAGCTGCCTCTCAAACTGTGGTGATTTTTCTAGTTATTGATTTGTGTGTTTCGAAATTAGTGCAACTTTACGGGCCGACCTATTTTGCACCCATTATAAACCACGTTGCAAGGTTTGCATCTGCGCACCAGGATGGCAGAAACTATTTTGTCCTACTTATCATAACCGACGGAATCATTTGTGGTAAGTGACCGAACTTGGACCTGTCAATTCGTTTATCTGTCACTTCCATGGCTAATTTCAACACTACGTTTTAGACATGGATGCGACGAAGGAGGCTGTGATTAATGCGTCAGCTCTTCCAATGTCCATTATGTGAGTTGATGTAAACACGTAATTTCAAGTGTTCGAACTTTACTTATGTGCCTTTATCTGCTAGAATTGTGGGAGTTGGCAACGAGGACTTTTCGGCCATGGAATTCCTGGACAGTGATAATCAACTTCTTCGTTATAATGGGCGATCTGCGGCAAGGGATATTGTACAATTCGTTGGTAAGTCTAATTGTCGCATGTTTTTGGAAAGAATGTGAGTGTCAATGTGAATGCGCTAGTAGTATGCGGTTCTGAACTGACTAGTTGGCAATGCTAAATAAGCTAACTGCTAGGGCACTTAGTGAGTGTACTCTTATCTTTCTGTTTTTGTAGAAATGCGAAAGTTTTACAGTGCCGGGTCGCATTCACAAAATCCGTACGTATCTGGTTACGGAGTTCCTCAGCAGCCGCAGCAGCAGTTTAATCCCTATGCTCCCCAACAATCACCATATCCTCCTCCTGGGGGAGCCTATCCTCCTCAAGCAGCTCCTTATCCCGGGTACTCTCCCTACCCTCCCCAAGCACCCGCTTATCCTGCTCAAGCACCACAATCGTTCAATCCGACGGCGAGTGTGATCCACCGAAGCACAGTCGTGAGCAAGGCCAGTTTGGCACGTTGTGTTCTCGCCGAATTGCCGGACCAACTCGTTCAATGGATGAAAAAGTTTAGCAGTCGCAGAACTTGAAACCGTTGCCTCAATGCACTTTCCAAATTCTCACTTCCTTTGCTCAATTTCTGGTAAATAGCTTGAGCTTGATGTGACATCCTGGCCTGGCTTAGTATGCATGCAGTTTGCGATTGTTTTTTAATGAATCTGAGCTTAACCCTCTCTCAATCCATTCCTCGTCATGATTAACCTGAGATGACATGTTTCTGTGCAAACAGAATTCAGAAAGTTCAGTGGGAACTTGCAGTATGGTGCTCCGATTCAAGTCAAGATGGAATTGGCAAAGGCTGTGCTAGCAGAAATTCCTGGTCAACTTTGCTATTACATGAAAGCTCGTGCCATGAGTGCGTGATCCTGATACTGTGCCACAATTAATCATTTAAGATTAAATACCATTCCCATGTCTAAGTTATGGTGCTTAAGCTTTTAAAAATTAAATACTTGACTCTTTTTCTTGTACCAAATGCTAACTGGACTACTTAACCTCGTACTTGATGGCAGTATTGAAATATTGTTCTTCTTTTAAAATTTTTACTCTCTCATATTATGTTGTTTAGTATTTCCACTAACTCTAAGAAAAATATATAATAAAATAAATTCAATCAATCCTTAATTTGTAATTACAAGAATGATTTTGTCTGCCTTTGAGTTTCCACTCCAAGCGGATTTAATGAATATGCGAAATCCTGCAGAAATGCAGAATTAAATGCCATCTTATGCGTGCGACTAAAAGTCAGCACGAAAATTCCATTTGTTTCCAATTACCACAATCAAAGTTCCAGGACTGGCGAACGCTCTGAATAGCAGTAACGATAGAATTGCCAAATTTTTGCTCATTGGAACGATTCAAGATTAAAGATTGGGCTATCCTAAAGCAGAATTCATCAATGTTACTTCATGAGACTGAAAAGATGGAGCAAAAGGTAATTTGTTTGTCTTCCAGCATGATGGAATTTGAAGCAGTGTGTTCGGGTGCGTCACTCGATACAAGGCAATGTCGGTGGCGCAACAATAAGAAATTGTCTCAAAACAATTGTCTGGGAACATTTATCTGAGAACAATTTGTCTCGAAATAATAGTCCCATTCGCATTGTTGCTTTTGTTGCTTTCGTTACTTATACAAAAGCAAAATTTTGTTGTCACGTGACAGTTTCAGCAAAAGCAGATTCATAAGGAAAGCAATAAAAGTTACTTTT